>JAPDHQ010005786.1:0-10122 GCA_026184515.1 Peronosclerospora sorghi | reverse complement strand
TCCAACGGTCACTTAAGCGAAGCTAAAAGCCAAAAACCTTTACGAAGCAAAACCCAAAACGAAAGCAAAACCCAAACTTGGCAATCTCCAACTTACTACCTACCCCCTATAGTCCCCAATATGTACCAAATATGAAAATATGTAGTACACGCAATCTCATGTGACCTACCCGAATTTGTGTCCTGGACACCCCTTGCACATGACTGACCCAAAAACCTCTTGACTTTCCACCAATCCGATCGCCGACAGGCCGATCGGTCCATTGTTGACCGGAACCGACCAAAATTCTTGGGTCCGCTTCACGACAGCCGCCCCTGAGTCGTGTCGCATCCGCGCGACGGTAAGGGCCTGATCTCATCAAATCCCGATTTTCGTCGAAGCGGACTTGACCAATGGACGGATCTCCAACTTCAACTCCACCAGGTACTTGTTCTGCATACCCGATCGCCTTGTGACCTCTCTTGACCTTCTTGCTGCAGTCGACCTGCGTCCTTCATCTCCTAATGTTGACTCGCCGACCAGATCGGCCCGATCTGACAGCCTTTTTAGCTCTCCACCCAACACTCCGGGGTCCGATACACCGGATCGGCATCAGATCGAGGCCGATCAACTTCGAAACAGTCTAAGAGCTCCGGTCCCAGTTGGCCATTAAGGAGTCTGCGCTCTTGCAACTGCGGAATGAAGTAAATGGTTTGGTCTCTCTGACCGCGAAGTTGCAAGAGGTAACCACCGAAAATGCACGTCTCCGGGCCCAGGTCGTCCAACAAGCAACGCGAGGAAGGTCGACCGGTCTGCTTCCATCCTGGGTCTGGTCTGACTTCCTTTTGCATATATACCAACTGTCTGCAGATATCACCAAGGCGTTCGACGCCTTATTCGCGGCGGATCGGCAGTCTCGTGATCACCGCGATCAGCTCCGACCGATATTGGACGGACTGATCGGCGAACGCCATGACTTGTCCCGTATGGAAACTTATCGTTCACATCTCCTAGAACAGCTCGCGGTAGTCGGCCGACAGATGATAGAAGACTAGTCCTACCGGTTCCTGCTCCGCAATCAACGTGGTGACCTGGAAAGGCATACCAGCGAATTTCAGGTCATGGTCCGGGAGCAGATCGGGAAGGTCGAGTCCTTCCAGGCCAGATCAGACGCCTGGACCCAGGAATCAAATCGTCGCTGGGCGGCCGTAAATCGATGTTATCAACAGTTAACTGACTTGTTGCATCAGCGTCCGGATGTTCGTTCCAATGCTGACCGGTCTGAATCGGCGTTCCGGTCGGTCTACATCAAGACCAGACCCGTCGCCATTCATTGGCCAAAAGTGGCCCACCGAAAATTTCACAAACTTCCCAGTCTAAAAAGCGCAAAGAAGCGCCGAAGAGCTCGAGGGAGCGGGGCATAGCGCGCGACTACGAACTCGAGCAGAAGCGCGCGGTGCCCCAGAAGAACTCAAAGACGCCGGCGCCTCTCTCAAGTCCCGAATCGGTCGCGGATGACAAGTCTGTCCCCGCCAAATCTCGTGCGCCCTCGCGCCCCCGTGCCGCACACACCAAGCGCATAGAGGTCTCGTCTGGAGAAGGCTCGGAGGGCGGATCTAATGACTCCGAATATCTGATGACCGCTTTATCCAAGTCTCGGTCGGATCGGCGTCGAGGTTCCGTTGCAGCGAAGCCCGCATCGGGGGATAAAAGGCCGACCAGCTCCCAGGGCCATGGTGCTGTGCCGACGTGCGGGTCGACCGGATCGATTCCTTCGTTCCAGCCCGGCACCTCTGGATTGCACGAGCATGCCCGATTGCAAGGGTTGTTGGCCGGAGGTCGGCCCCTCCCATCTCGGACTTCGGATGCTACTCTGCCGTGGTCACCAGGGCAGATCAGTGAATTGCACCGACCAGCCCTGACCAGGCAAGATCTAGCCCAAATTATGTCGCGCCCGGACTTTTGGCTTTTCCCCCCAGCTCGGAATGCTCCTGACCCGTCTGCATGGCGAGCAGATTTGATCACAGGGCCGCAAGACGCACTTCTATATGCCGACCGTCCATGGGAAGTGTTGCTCAGCGCCGAGCTAGGCTCCATGTTCACGCCGACACCTTGGATCGACTTGCTTCTGGGTCGGCTTCGGGCTTTCAACACAGACCACTGCCAAGCGATCTGGGAGTAGACTCACTATCTGACGCTTCCTTCTGGTCGGAAGTTGCGTGACCAAGACCTGATCCTGTATCGAAAGCACCGGAAAAGGCGCCGGAGTCGGGCGGGCGAGGCCTGGCTGATCCTATGCCAGTTTATTATGGAAGGGATGCTGGCTGGTGAGTGCGACGTCGACGTCTTTTTGTATCCAGTGTTTCTTCACATGCCCAAGCGTCGCATTGAGAGCCCCCAGGCGTTGACTGAAGATGGCATCTGGTATCCCGGTGTTCGGTGCGACAGGCCAGTCGTAGACCTGAAGGACGCCCTGATCCAGATCGACCTGCAGGATCCCTGGCGTATTCAACATCGAGACCAGATCGAAGACCATCTGGCATTTACCATCGGCCGCCTGTGGGGAGATAGTGATCCTTGATGCAGCAGTTAGATGACAAGATAATTCGTAATATATGTCACCATTCCTTTCACATTGCTGATCATCTAATCACTTGACCAAATCTCACCATTTCCTCCAAGCTTGCACCAACACGTTATCATATACAATTTCCATCCACATCGCGAGAATCATCACTACGTTCGTCATTCCACTACTCCAATTCGTCACGGTTCATCACAGTTCATCATAAATTCACAAAGTTCCGACCTCAAACATATTCACACCGATCGATATACTGATCGGCGCTACTGTGGGTCTTGGTCTTCGTGGGTATGCATTACTGCGAAGCGATTCCGATTGACTCGGTCTCGCTCGAACTCTCGTAGCAGTGCTCCACAGTTTAAGTCGAGCTCGTCGATCCAAGTTTCTTCATCATGATCCTTCCACCGGACCAGATATTCTCGGTGGGTGCGTCCGAAACGGGTCTTCTTGACCGTTCGGACATCCAGCACCTTCTCCACTTCGAACTCGTTCTCTTCCAATGACTTTCCCAGCTGTCTTCCGGCAGCATAGCTTTATCGAAATCGAATCTCTCTTCTTCGTCCACCAGACAGGGCATTTTTGGCCGATTGGGGAATTCTCTAACCAGCTTCAACTTGGAGACGTGCACGATCGGAAAAACTTTGTAATCCGTGCCGATCGTGATCAAACGGGCCGCATGCTCTCCTATCCGCTCTGCTACACGGAAATGACCGTGCCACATATGAGCCAACTTCTTCGCATAGCCCTCCTTGACCCCATCGAAGTATAACCATACCCTCGCCCCTGGTTCAATACCATGAGGGTGGACCTGATCGTTATTCCTATCTTTTCGATCTTGCGTGGCCTGACGCAACTTTTCATTGACGACTTCTTTCGCATGCTGATAATGCTTCTGGACCTGCACATGCGCCATCGACGGGCATCGTGGTCGCGGGTCCGAGTGCAGCCGATCGGTATCTCCGCTTCAAGTGTCGATCGAGGGTCCCATCCATACGCCAGATAGAAAGTTGTTTCTCCTCGGACCCGATCGGTTGAAGAGTTGAGTGCGAATACCAGTCTCTCTGCATACTCATCCCAGTCACGTTGGTCCGGATCGGCCACGTACATCTTGATCGCCCTTGTGATTGTCTGCACCATGCGTTCAGCCGATCCGTTCGCTTGCGGAAGATATGCCATCGTCGCGCTCTGCTTCTGGCCTAGCATGTTATTGAACGATCGGAATACTTCAGCCATAAAACCGGGTTCCCGATCGTGTCTAATAACTTCGCTGGATCCGAACCTTCTGAACACGCATTCCTCGTAGCTCAGGGCGATTTGCTCCAACAGATCGGGATGCACTAGCCTTTGCGATCACCAGACTAGTGAACAGGTCGATCCGGATCAGCAGTTCAGTGTTGCCGCGCGTCGATCTGGGCAGCGACGGTATGTGATCCATTGCTATCACCTGGAAAGGGTAAGTAGCTTCGATATTCTCGGGCGATCGCCCCTTGATTATCGGCCTGCCCTTTCCGGTCTCGCAATCAGTGCAACAGCCACATATTTCTGCACGCTCTGAAAAAGTCCTCCCCAGTGAAAGTGGGCCCTGATCTTGTGGTATGTCATGCCTATGCCTTGATGTCCCCCTTCTAGACTCACATCATAGTGATGAAGGACATCCGGCTGTATCAACTCAGGGATCACCAGTTTCGCCAGTCGATCTCGATCGGCACTGTCTTGGTCGACGTCACGGCAGTAATATAGCAGTCCATTGTCATCCACATCGTAGCTGTCCGCGATCTTGGCACACTCTTTCGCTTGATCATTCGTCAACTTGGCCAATTCACCGCGCTGGTATGCTTTCAGGTTGACTATCCACTCTTCTTCGTCCTGAGCCTTGAGGATCAGTTCCGCCCTTAGCTGTTGCACTACAACTCAGCCTTTCCTTCGGGAAAAATCGGCGAGACTTCTGAGTCCGCGATCTAATCACAGCCATCGCATGCACCTGGTCGGGTCTATCCTCGGGCTTGATCACCTCCGGGAGCCTGTTTATATCGATTAGCTCGAGTAGAGCGGCCTCCTCGGTGATCGTCACCCCAATCTGGTCCCTCATGGCCTAGGTCGCTAGATGGTCGGCGCTTCTATTCCAATCCCGTTTCACGTGCAATAGCTCGTGGTTGGGGTAGTCTTTTAACGCCTTCATCACCCGGTCGTTTAACAGCTTTAACCGTGGCGCCTTGCAGTCGATCTCCCCAGTGATCTGCCTTATCACCAGGTTGGAGTCACCACATATGATGATCCGACCTTTCTTCTGGGATGACATCAGGTCGAGACATAGAAGGAGCCCCCGATATTCCGCCTCGTTGACCGGTACGTCCGGCGTGAAATCGGCGGCGGCTGCTACTATAGACTATTGTGGTAAACGCTAGCCGATCCGTCGAAACTCAAGACCAGGAGTTCCTCATCCCGATCGACGGTCGGTGTCGGCCGTGAGATAGACTGTCGAGGTTGTTTTCTTGGGGCAATCGCCATCAGAGCTTCATCCACTTCAGACCGAGGGGTGATGCTGGCAGCCAATGTGCCCAATATCCCTTCCTCTCTCTTTGACGCACTTGACGACCTCGAGGGACCACTGTGACAGGATCGCAGACCATCTGCCGAGCCGACCGTCCACCCCATTGGCTGATAGCAACCAGGCCAATGATGACTTCCTTCATAGGACCTTTACAGGTCGGCCGACCAGCAGGTTATAGCACACATCCAAAATCCGTAGTAAGGCCAAAACTTCTTTTTCGACGATCCCATAGTTGAATTCGTTCGGCTTCAATGTCCGGCTCGTAAAAGTGACCGGGTGGTACACTCCATCATGCCATCATGTTCTTGCGCTAGAGTGTCAGAAATGGCCCACTTACTAGCATACTCAATTACGGTCGGCATTTTTTCCGGATCGAAGTGCCTGAGAATCGGTGCCGTCGCCATCTTAGCCTTCAACCTACCAAAAGCAACCTGTGCACGCTTCATATAGTCATCTGCCTCCATCGGCGGCAATTCTACATCCCGATCTCTTTCGCGCAACATATGGTAGTCGACTTCCCGGAGCTCGTACAGCACGGCCGCGTATACCACGAAGTCTTCAATGAAGCGGCTGTAGTAATTCAGGCTCCTTAGAAAGGACTGCATTGCCTTCAGAGATCTGGGAAACGGGAGGTTGCTCAGTGATTCCAGATCCTTTTGTAGATCGTCCCAGGTGACTTCGGGCGGATCGGCATACACTTCAGGGAGGACTGCCACCTGGCGCTCCAGCTCCTGAATGAACTGATCCCCGCTCTCATGTATACAAACTTGGTCGTCTTCTGGGGTGACATCACCCGACCCGTCCCGATCGGCTGCACACTGTTGTTCCCGGTCGGCGGGCTGCTCTTCAACAACATCGACCTGTTTAGGCGCGCCATCGTGGTCCGCCCCAGAAATCCCGTGTTCTCCTTTCTCCGTTTCTGGTTCTGGCTCCTCTGTCGCCTGTTCATGTGAATCCACCATGTTGACGTGCCTTGGCTCATCTGCTTGATGGTCTACCGTGTCCGGCGACTGCGGCGCCTTTCTTCGGACCAGCATCTTCTTCGGGGTTGCATAGCTGGGTCGTTCCACCATAGGTGAGGTATCTTCTTCCACCGGTCCATCACTGCAGAACAGATCGGTGGTCGCTTGGTATGCCAAGTTCTGCCACTCGATATACCGTCTCGATCCGATCGAGACGAACCCCGCCTTTCTTGGCACCTTCCCCTCCGCCAGACACATGCCAACGATAGCATTGTTGTCGGGCGTAAGCGGCTTGTCACCGATATTGGTGAGTCGAACGTAATCAAACCGGTCGGCGCTCTTCACAAAGGTCGTCACCCACCGGTCGCCCCTGGTCACCGATAACTTCCTTGATCTGAAACCTTTATCGACCGGGGCATCAGCGGATTGACCGACTGGAATGGTGACATCTTGATCCCACCTGACCAGATCGGTGTACGATCCGTATAGAGGCCGCCGACCAGCTAGCTGGATCTAGGTCCTCATCCGGGAGTGTAAGAACCCCATGAGACAAATCCAGTCGAATACCCGCCGGCACCATAAAATCCATGCCTAATAGGGCATCCTGACCGGCAAGCTTGCCGACCCAAGCGCTGAAGAAGTAGACCAACGAACCTGAGAGGGTGATCTTCACGCGCGTCCTTCCTTCGGTCATATAAGAGTTTTCCCCAATTCTGACGCATTCTTGTATCTGGGTGTCGTCTATACGACATCCGACCTTACGGTCAAAGGCGGAGTCGATTATCGAGACTTCGTTCCCAGAGTCGAACAACATCGTCGCCTTATGGTTTTTAATCTTTCCACAGGATTTTTCCTGTTTAAACCATTTATAGGGCGCGTGATACTTCCAGTATCCGCGAGACTCCCCCGGCAGTAAATCCAACTGCATGACCACCTTCGATCGGGAATATTCATCGGTCTTAGGACTGTAGACCGGATGATCCCGACCGACGCGATTGCGAATAGAACATGTATTGGCGGTTTTATTCTCCTTGCCGACATATGCATAGATGCCAAACGTAGACCGCTCGGCTCGATCCAGATTCCAACCTGGCGAGCGTTCTAGTTTAACATCTTTTCCACGTCCGGTGGAAGCATCCCCGCGTGCTTGTTCGGCACATACCATTTGCGCATCAGATTGAAAAATTCTTCCATCTTGCACTGGCCGGCCTCGTGGATCTCTCCACATAACTTGCACACGAAGAGGCAGTGATCGGTGGGGTGGCCGCGTCTTTCACACTTCTTGCAGGTCAACTTCTTCCAGAAATCCCCACCGTCATGCTTACTCGACCCGCAGTGTACACACTTCTTGCGAGGTCTGTCCGGTCAGACTTGTTCCCGCTACTGCCCTTCCGATCTGCCTGGTTAGGCGTCGATCGGGCTCTTGGGGCGGATTCCGTAATGCAAACGTGGCGGCACTGGTATTCATCCGACTCCTGGATGGACAGGCCTCTGCTTTCCTCTTCCGACCCAGTGCTGTCTTCCGTCACCATCGCTTTGACAGCACGGGCTGATCTAGTAAAGGGACTCTTCACGGGGTCGGCCTGGGTCTTGGATCTATATCGACCCGATCCAACGGCGACCTTCTCCCTCATACTGCGCGAGTGTTGCAGCGTTCGCAACGTTTGTTCCACTTCCCCCACATCTTTGAGGCGCAGCAGAGTAAGCTGATATGCCAGCTCTTGATCATCCAGGGTACTAATGTAGTGACCCACATGCTCCATAGCGGCACCGGTCGTCAGGTTGCCTTCCTTGATTACTATTCCGGCGCGGAGTGCAGCCACGTTCAGGCGGTACAAATACTCGATCGGTGTCTCGTCGCCCCGCTTCTGCATATGGTGATAATTGCGGCCGGTAGAAAATCCGGAGTTGCAGTACTGCCCTTCAAATTATGCACATAGCAGATCCCAGTCAGACCGGACATCCCGATCCCACTGTTGGATCCAGTTCGCAGCCGGTCCTTTTAGCAGATCCCTGAAGATCAGACACCGTTCGTTTTTGGGTGTCTGATCCCGTAGGAAAGCAGACTTGACCCGACCAAACCACGACCTGGCTTGCTCTTCGTCGGCGTCCTTGCCGGTAAAGTCTTTAAGGTCCGTAGTCGCAGCCATACGAATACGTGGGATCGCGACAGATCCAAGATCATATGAGGTAGTAGGAGCTAGGTTAGCCTTACGTGCTTTGCCCGCCCCTGTACCGTCTGACCCATCGTGGTCACCCATGTCGCCGACCGACTCCATGTCGTAATCGCTGCTCTTGCTCGGTCGGCGCGGTCGGGTTGGTTGCGGCTTGCGTTTTGCTTTTCCAACTAGCTTAACACCTCGGATAGGATTATCCGCTGATGCCACTGACTCCATATCCACATCCCGGCAAATATTGACATTTTGCCGGGCAGACCGGTCCTGGACATGTGGGCGCGGAGGTGATCGGCATCGATCTCCCAAGAAACGTTCCATCATCGCTTCGAACAAGGCTTGGACGTTGGCTTGGGTCATGGGCAACGTGTTGGTATCCTCCTTTGAAGGTACTGAAGTCTGTGGGGGCACCTGGGGCCCCGACTGTCATGTAGCCCCTTGTTGCCGCACGTCCTTTTTATGCTCCCATGGGGTCTTGTCCGACCCCATGGGCATCCGCTCGACACCGACCTCCAACTCCGATGAGTTATCCGAGGCAAGGGGAGACTGATATAACGACTTATCGTCGGAGCATGCATCATCATCCATTTCAATAGTCTCATAGACCTTCAATGCCGCGGTGGGAGTTGGGCGGCGGACCGCCCCCACCAACGGCACCAAATGGTCGTGGAAGGTCGACAACGACAACTCCAACCTCCAAGTGTCCAGATCGAAAAGCTTCTGCACGTTAGCGGGCTTCCGCATCTTCATGCCAACCTCGGCCAACATCGCCAGCAGGTTCCTCACCAATGGCAACGGTCGGTCGCTTCGGATCGGATCGGTGGTGGGTCCGAGAAGTCGATCGGGGATCTGGGGGTCTACTATTTGCATGACCTGGTCTTCGCGAATAAATCGCTTTAACTCATGAATGTAGTACATCATGGTCAGGTCTTCTTCTTCGATGACCCCATCCCCGACCTGCGACTTCTCTTCCAGGTTGTCTTCTTCGGACGGCATTCTGAGCCTCTTCTTGGGAACCTTGGGGGGGTTGGCCTGGATCGTTACGATCAGGCTCCATGTGGTTTTCGCTTTTTATTTTCGTATCATCCAAGCATTCATTTAAATACATAGGATCAGGACAACAGTCCTGGTCCTTTACGGAACTATAGCAAGACCTGCTATAGTCCCGATCGGCTCCGGTGGGAGCCTTATGGGGAGGAAAAAACTTATTAATCCCGATACGGTCCTCCACCCGGCCAGATCGGACATCACCATCCTTATTAACAACGAAAACATAAGGCGATAGCCGTTCCTTGTGTTCTCTCCAGAACGATTCCACATTCAATTCCTTGTAATCAATCCTTTGCTGAATATCGCTGCGGTGATATACACGATCACCAAGTGATCCGGGCACTTGCACCATTGTGGTGGAGTCAAGTTCGAAATCGAACACCGAAGTGTCGAGAACCTGACCACCATCGTGCCCGGCCTTCCAACTTACGGGGGGGTACCCCGCGAACCCTCGTCTTTGATCCGATCGGACCGTCCGCTGCTTGCAGACAACCGATCGTCAGCACTGGACGCCTGGTCCGATTCTTTTCGCATCTCACCTTGTGTACCCGATAGATTGGGCTTGTAACACACTCGTTGGATCGGTGCTTGGGACTGACTTGTGGTCTAAATGCGGTAGACCGTGCTGGGTGATGTACCCGGGGCGGAACTCTTCACCCTGGGTACGGGTATACCGGTTATACTCGAAATTTGTATACTCCCGAGGGCAGATCGCTAACCCGATCGTAAAGCCCGGCCAATATGGGAGATAAACTCCGGTAATCCAATGAGGTCCAATAATCCAATCCAATGGGGAGATCCAATAAGAACGTGACGTAATCC
>JAPDHQ010005784.1:0-11012 GCA_026184515.1 Peronosclerospora sorghi | reverse complement strand
GAAACTCCACAAACGATATCTCCACGTAAAGACCAATCCAGTGAATAGCACGTTCCAAACGTACTTGACTTAAACTTGAGGAAGTCTACCAATGCGTGCTCCCGTCGAGGGACTTCCGGCTGGCCAAATGCGCGTGTGACGCGTCCAGACCGGGTATAATGAGCTAGAGGGGATTACTCGACCCTCTTCTCCCAAACACTCCGCGGCGGGCGGAGGCGACTGATGCACATAGCAAAGGTTTAAACGACCTCCTGTTGAGGTGTTAGCCCGAAGGAAAAACCAAAAGATTCCAAACGACTTCTTCTCCTTTAGGCAAATCCACAACTCAAACCAATACTACCTCCCTACGGTCCCAATATGTACCCACATGAAAATATGTAAAATACCCAATGTCAGGTGACTCACCAAAACTTGCGTTCTTGACACTCCTTGAATCTGATAGTCTGAAAAGCCCCCTTGTTTTTTTAGACCAATCCGAAATTCGACCAGCTGCCTGGACCAAAAGTGACCAAATTTGTGGTACACTTCACCACAGCCGCCCGTGAGTCCGACCGTGTCGCACAACGATAACGGTCTGACCTCACCCATCACTTGGCCAACTGGACCTTGGTCACTCACACTTCTTCACCATGGACCAAACATCTTCGACACCTGCGTCAGGTACTGCCTTTACTTCACTCGATCTTCTTATGCTTCCCTTTGACGCTTGTTCTTGTTGTTCTTGCAGAAACTCTATGTGCCGAGTCTCCCCACATTGCTTCACCTGTTTGGTCGGCCCTGTCTGACAGCCCACGTAACTCTCATGCACTTCAAACATCGGAAGGGTGTCAGACTGAAGCCGACACGCAGATGCAGTATATGCTTGCAGAAAACATGCGTCTCAGGACCCAGGTGGCCCACCAGGCAACACGAGGTGCGCATCTTTGGTCTTCGTCTTGTACTTGTTTTGGCCCTCGTTTGTCTTCAGCTCTCATCCCTCCCAGCGTCGTCAAGGCAACAGGTGCCTTGCTTGATGCCGATAGGCAGTCCGACGATCATGTTGACCAGCTTCGACCAATTTTAGAGGAGCTGCTAAGCGGGCGCCATGAGCTGTCCCATCTGGAGGCTCATCAGTCCCATCTCCGGGATCAACTTGCACTTGTTCGACGGCAGCAGCTGGACGGACAGCTTGATGCGACCTCACTGCGCATGCAGGGTGACGACCTCGCGCGACGCATTGCCGAGTTGCAAATTGCGATTCAAGACCAGAACGGGAAGGTCCGGTCCTGTCAAGACAGGTCCGACGCTTGGACGCAAGCGTCGGGTCGTCGTCAGGTGGCACTAGACCAGTGCCGCCAGCGCTTGATGAACTTGCTACCTCCGTGTTCGACTGCTTCCTCCAGCGTAGATTGGTCCGCATCGGCAACCTTAGTCGCCTCGGGGCAAGATCAAGACCGCTTGAAGCAGGACCAAGACCGGCTTCGTTCATTGGCTGATATTCAGCAGTCTGAAATTACACCAAAGTCAAAGAAGCGCGCGGACGCGCCGAGTAGCTCGAGGGCGCCGCACACTGCGCGCGGACCCGGAATCGGGGGGAAGCGTGCAGTGTCCCATAAGCGAGCCAAGGCACAGGCGCTTCCCATGGACTCGGACTCGGACACGGACGACATCTACAGCCCCTAGGAAAGTCGAGCGCCCTCGCGCCGTACTGCAAGTCGCATCCAGCACACATGGGTCTCGTATGAGGAGGACTCCAGCGAAGGGTCCGGCGATTCCGAGTTCATGATCCCCATCCAGTCCAGGTCACGAACGAATTTGCGTGACAGTTTCGTCCAAGTGGCGTCGACAGTGGGGTCAGAGCAGAAGACTGGTCTGCCAAGTGACGCTGCACCAGTATCGACATCCGCGACGCCGGCACCTTCGGTTCCCCCCGGGACATCCGGGCTTCACAAGTACGCCTTATTGAAGAACATGGCGGTTGATACCATCTCCCTTCCGCCGCGGACGTTTGAAGTCACTTGGCCGTGGTAGTCGGGGCAAATCGGCTGTTTGCGCCGGTCTACCCTGACCAAGCAGCTTCTGGCCCGGTCTTTCTTTCGCCCGGACTCCTGGCTTTTTCCACCGGCCAATAGAAACCCCTGCCGCGTCTGCATGGAGGGCGGACTTGAATACGTCGGCGCAGATCTCCCGCCTATACGGCGATGCACCATGGAAAATCTTCGAACACTACAAGATAGGACTTGTGTTCCACTTGACTCCATGGATCGGCACTTTGCTAGGCCGGGTGAAGAATTTCAACAGGATCCACGGCCAAGCAATTTGGGAAGCGTCCCACTACTTGGTGCTTCCTCCCGACCGGGTGCGACAAGATCCGGGCCTGGCGACGTTCCAGAGCAAGCGCAAGCGACGTCGAATTCGAGCGGGCGAGGCTTGGCAATCCCTGTGCCAGTACATTTTGGACGGGATGCGAGCCCGCGAGTGTCTCGTCGACGTGTTCTTGTACCCGGTGTTCCTCCACATGCCAAGGCGTCGCGTTGAGAAGACCAGACTGCTGGCCGACGACGTCATATGGTACCCCGGTCTTGATTGCGCTGAGCCGGTCGCGGACCTCAAGGATGCTTTGGTCCAGCTTGACCGGAAGGACCCATGGCGTATCCAGTTTCAGGATCAAGTAGACAATCATCCGCGATGGTCATCGGCCGTCTGTGGGGAGATAGCAAGTGATGTCGAAGGTAGTCGACCAGATAACTCGTAATACATGTCATCATTTCTTTTTCATATATCCGATCGTCAAATCACTTTAACTAATTTTACCACTATCTCCATAGTTGCACCGAACACGTTATCGTAAACAGTTCCACCTCCATCACGAAAAATAGTCATCACATTCATCATTCCGCTATTCCAATCCGTCACAGTTCATCACAATTTCACATCAACTCCGGACCTTCCACATCTTCACACCGGTCTAGACCGACCGATGCTACTGCGTGTCTTGGTCTTGGTCTTCATGGGTCTGCATCACTGCGAAGCGATTACTACTGACTCGTTCTCGTTCGAACTCTATTAGAAGAGCCCCACAATTCAAGTCGAGCTCGTCGACCCAAGTTGATTCATCATGGTCCTTCCATCGGACCAGGTACTCTCGGTGAGTCCGACCGAACCTGGTCTTCTCGGTCGACCGAACATCCAAGACCTTCTCCACTTCAAACTCGTCTTCCTCTAATTCCTCTATGGTCGTTCCCAACTGTCCTCCGGAAGTAACGCTTCATCGAAATCAAATCTTTTTTCTTCGTCTACCAGACAGGGAGTTTTGGGTCGATCCGGAAATTCTCGGACCAGCTTCAACTTGGACACATGCACAATCGGGAAGACCTTGTAATCTGTACCAGTTGTTACTAGACGGGCAGCGTGCTCACCAATCAGCTCGGAAGCACGGAAAGGGCCGTGCCACATGTGATCCAGCTTCTTCGCATAGCCCTCTTTCACACGGTCTAGGTATAGCCATACCCTCGCCCCTGGTTCTATACCGTGGGGTCGGACCTGGTCATTGGTCCGGTCTGCCCGGTCTTGTGTGGCCTGACGCAGCTTTTCGTTGACAACTTCTTTTGCATGCTGGTAGTGTTTCTGGACCTGCATGCGCCAGCGTCGAGCATCACGATCACGGGTCCGGGTGCAACCGATAGGTATCGCAGCTTCCAATGTCGACCGAGGATCCCATCCATATGCCAGATAAAAAGGCGTTTCTCCTCGGACCCGATCGGTCGACGAGTTGAGTGCAAACACCAGCCTTTCTGCATACTCGTCCCAATCTCTCTGGTCTGGGTCAGCAACGTACATCTTGATCGCCCTCGTTATGGTCTGCACCATGCGTTCCGCCGATCCATTTGCTTGTGGACGATATGACATCGTCGCACTCTGTTTCTGGCCCAGCATGTTATTGAACGACCGGAACACCTCAGCCATAAAACCGGGTTCCCCAATCGTGCCTGATGACCTCGCTGGCGCTGAGTATTCGGAACACACATTCTTCGTAGCTCTGGGCGATCTGCTCCGCAGACCGAGATGCACTTGCCTTCGCAATAACTAGACCAGTGAACAGGTCTACCCAGATCAGCAGCTTAGTGTTGCCGCGCGTCGATCTAGGCAGTGACGGTATGTGGTCCATCGCTATGACCTGGAAAGGGTAGGTAGCTTCGATATTTCTGGGAGATCTACCCTTGATTACCGGTCTACCCTTTACGGTCTCGCAATTCGTGCAACAGCCCACATATTTCTGCACACTGCGGAAAAGACCTCTCCAGTGGAAGTGGGACCTGATCTTGTGATAGGTCCTGACTATACCCTGATGTCCCCCTTCTAGACTCACGTGATATTGATAAAGGACATCCGGCTGCAGCAACTCGGGGATCACTAATTTCACCAATCGGTCCCGGTCTGAACTGCCTTGGTCGGCATCGCGGCAGTAATACGATATTCCATTATCATCCACTTCGTAGCTATCCGCGATCTTTATGCACTCTTTCGCTTGATCGTTCGTCAGTTTGGACAGTTCACCACGCAGGTAGGTCTTCAGGTTCATAATCCATTCATCTTCGTCCTGCGCCTTGAGGATCCGTTCCATCCTTAACTGTTGCACTGCATATTCGTTCAAACTTTCCTTCGGGAACGGTCGGCGAGACTTCAGAGCTTTCGATCTAGTCGCGACCATCACATGCACCTGGACTGGGGCGTTCTTGGGTCCGATCACTTCTGGGAGCCTGTTTATATTCATCAATTCATCCAGAACGGCCTTCTCGGTGATCATAGACCCGGTCTGGTCTCGCATGGCCTTGGTCGCGAGGTAGTCGGCGCTTCTTTTCCAGTCCCGTTTCACGTGCAATAGATTGTGGTTGGGGTGGTCCTTTGATGCCTTCATTACTCGATCATTTAGTGTTCGTAGTCGTGGAGCCTTGCAGTCGATCTCTCCGGTGATCTGCCTGATCACTAGGTTGGAGTCACCACATATGATGACTCGCCCCTTCTATTGCGACGACAGCAGGTCCAGACATAGAAGTAGACCTCGGTACTCCGCCTCGTTAACAGTAATATCCGGCGTGAAATCGGCAGCGGCTGCAACTATAGACCATTGTGGAAAATTACACAATATGGCACTATAGGAGACGACCTTCTTCTTCACGCTAGCCGATCCGTCGAAACTCAATACCAGGAGTTCCTCATCCCTATCGACGATCGGTGGCGGCCGTGAGATTGATTGTCGGGGTTGCTTCCTTGGGGCAATCGCCATCAGAGCTTCATCCACTTCAGACCGAGGGGTGATACTGGCAGATAATGTGCCCAATATCTCTTCCTCTCCCCCGGTGCACTTAACGATATCGAGGGTCCACTGCGACAAGACCGCCGACCATCTGCCTAGACGTCCGTCCATCCCATTGGCTGATAATAGCCTGGACAAAGTAGACCGTCTTGACAGGACCTTTATAGTTCGGCCGACCAGCAGGTTGTAACACACATCCAGAATTCGTAGCAACGCCAGCACTTCTTTCTCGATAATTCCATAGTTCACTTCATTTGGTTTTAGCTTCCGTCTCGTAAACGTGACTGGATGATACACACCATCGTGATCTTGCACTAAAGTGGCCGAGATAGCCCACTTACTGGCATATACGATAATGGTCGGCACTTTTTCGGGAGCGAAATGCTTCAGAATCGGTGCCGTCGCCATCTTAACCTTCAACATACCAAAGGCAAACTGTGCACGCTTCATATGATCTTCGGCCTCCACTTTCGGACAAACTGCAGCAAGACCAGAGTCGGCGCCCTCCTGTATAGTTGCCCGGTCTTCTTCGCGCAACATATGGTAGTCAACTTCCCGGAGCTCGTACAGCACAGCCGTGTAGATAGCAAAATCTTCAATGAAGCGGCTGTAGTAGTTTAAAATTCCGAGGAAGGAGTGCATTGCCTTCAGCGATCTGGGGAACGGGAGGTTACTCAGCGAATCCAGGTCCTTGGGATTAGCCTCTAGACCATTGTTCGAGACCATATGGCCTAAATAGGCAACCTTGGACATACCCCAAAAACTTTTCACGGCACTGATAGACAGGTTCCAGCGGTCGCATGTCTCTAACAATCGTTCAACCTTCTCGCACAGATCGTTCCATGACGAGGCAGGTATCAGAATGTCGTCAATGTACGACCGCCTCCCTAGAACGGACGGTCTTCTTTTCCGATCGGGTTCACCCTCTCTAAACACATCACAATTTTCAACAGGGTCCCGATCGGTCTTGATCTTGAAGTGTCCGTACAATGCGTTGTCTATCAGCCTTTGATAGATCTGGGGTGCGTTCTTCAGACCGAACGGCATACGATTCCACTCAAAAAGACCAAACGGTGTCACAAATGCGGAAATCTCACGGGCTCGTCAGTCATCGATACCACCCAAAATCCACTTGCCATATCTAGCGAACAATACCACAAGGTCTTGTCGAGGTCTTCCAACAGATCATTAATCAGCGGCATCGGGTACACCATGAGTTTAGTCAACCGATTTACCAGCCGATAGTCGATGCACAGTCTAATGTCAACGCCGTTCTTCTTGATAACAATTACGATCGGCGAGGCCCATGGCGAGGTCGACGGTCTAATAATCTTGGTGACCAACAGTCCTTTAATGAGATCAGAAAGCTTTTCACGGTACTGTGGCTCCACGCATCGACATCGCTGGGCAATCGGCTTGGCATCTCCAACATCAATATCACAAATCGCACCACGGGCTGCAGGTGGTAAGGCGTTGTCCTTTCCGATCAGCAGATGTCTTTTCTTCCATATGATATTCTTCAACTGCTCGATGTGGTCTGGACTGTTAAGGTCTTGATCACCCACTTGTAAATCATCCATTGTAACTTCGGGCGAGTCGGAAGACACTTCAGGGAGGACTGCCATTTGGCTTTCCAGCTCCTGAATGTACTGTTCCCCGCCTTCATGTATACAGACTTGTTCATCTTCTGTGGCGATATCACCTAGACCATCTGGACCGGCTGAACGCCCCTGGTCTTGATCGACGGGCTGTCCTTCACTGATGTCGGTCTGATTAGGAATACCATCATGGTCGGACCTAGCAATTTTATGTTCCCCTTCTTCCGTTTCTTGCTCCGCTGTCGCCTGGTCTTGTGCTGACACCACGCTGACTAACCTTGGCTCGTCTACTTGATGGTCCACCGTTACTGGTGACTGCGGCGCCTTTCTTCGGACCAACATCTTTTTCGGGGTGACATAACTTGGTCTTTCCACTAAAGGTGAGGTGTCCTCTTCCACCGACCCATCATCGCTGATAAGATCGGTGGTCGATTGGTACGCCAGGTTTTGCCACTCGACATACCGCCTCGATCCAATCGAGACGAACCCCATCTTCCTTGGTACCTTCCCTTCTGCTAACCACATGCCGACAATAGTGTTATTGTCCAGTTTCAGCGGCTTGTCACCGATATTGGTAACACGGACAAAATCACGTCGACCAGCACTCTTTACGAAGGTCGAGACCCACCGATCGCCCCTGGTCAACCATAGCTTCCTCGAACGAAAACCTTTCTCAACCGGGGTATCGGCAGACCGACCGACTGGGATAGTGAGGTCTTGGTCCCACCGGACCAGATCGGTATACGAACCATACAGAGGTCTTCGACCAGCCAACTGGACCTGGACCTCATCCGGGAGTGTAAGCACTCCATGTGACAGGTCTAGGCGAATACCAGCTGGGACCATGAAATCCATACCTAGTAAAGCGTCCTGACTAGCCAACTTGCCAACCCAAGCGCTGAAAAAGTAGACCAGCGATCCCGACAAAGTAATTTTCACACGCGTTCTTCCTTCGGTCATATAAGAGTTTTCGCCGATCCCGACGCATTCTTGTCTCTGGGTATCATCTATACGACATCCGACCTTACGAGCAAAGGCGGAATCGATTATCGATACTTCAGCTCCAGAGTCGAACAACATCGTCGCTTTCTGGTTATTAATCTTGCCACAGGCTTTCGCCTTCTTGAACCATTTATCATGCTCGTGATACTTCCAGTATCCGCGGGATTCTCCAGGCATCAAGTCCAACTGCATAACCACCTTAGTCCGGGAGTACTCATCGGTCTTCATACTGTAGACCGGATGGTCTCGGTCGACGCAATTTGGAATAGAACGTGTATTGTCGGTATTATCCTCCTTGCCGACATATACATAGATGTGGACCGTAGAACGCTAGGCTCGATCCAGATTCCAACCTGGCGAGCGTTATAGTTTAGCATCTTTTCTGCGTCCGGCGGAAGCATCCCCGCGTGCTTGTCCGGCACGTACCACTTGCGCATCATGTTAAAAAATTCTTCAATCTTGCAGTGGCCGGCCTCGTGGATCTCTCCACATGACTTGCATACGAAGAGGCAGTGGTCCGTCGGGTGGCCGCGTCTATCGCACTTCTTGCACACCATCTTCTTCCAGCAGTTTGGACCATCATGTTTGCTCGACCCACAGTGGGAGCACTTCTGACGAGGTCGGTCCGGATCGGACTTGCTTCCGTTCCTTCCCTTCCGGTCCACCTGGTCGGACTTCGACTTGGTCTTCGGGGCAGATCCCGAAAAATAGACGTAACGATACTGGTCTTCATCCGATGACTCCTGGGTGGATGGACTTCCACTTTCCCCTTCCGATCCGTGCTGGCTTCGGCTACGATCGCCTTGACCGCTCGGGTCGGTCTGGTCCAGGGTCTCTTGACCGGATCGGTCTGAGTCTGGATCTTGGATCGGTAGCGACCTGATCCACCAGCGGTCTTCGCTCTCATACTACGCGACTGCTGTAACGTCCGCAGGGTCTGTTCGACTTCGCCCGCATCCTTAAGACGCAGTAGAGTAAGCTGGTCCGCCAGTTCTTGATCGTCAAGGGTACTAATATAGTGATCCACATGTTCTAAGGCGGCACCGTTCGGCGGGTTATTCTCTTTGATTGTATGCCGGCGCGAAGTGCGGCCACGTTCAACCGATGCAAATACTCGATCGGTGTCTCGTCGCTCCGCTTCTGCATATGGTGGTACTTACGGGCGCTTGAACATCCGGAGTTACAATATTGACCTTCAAACTCCGCACATAACAGGTCCCAGTAGACCGGACGCCCCGACCCAACTGTTTAATCCAGTTCGTAGCCGGTCCTTTTAACAAATCCCGGAAGATTAAAAAACGTTCGCTTTTTGGGGTTTGGTCTCGCAGGAACGCAGACTTGACCCGACTGAACCAAGACCGGGCCTGGTCTTCATCATCATCCTTGCCGGTGAAGTCCTTGAGGTCGGTCGTCGCGGCCATACGGATGCGCGGAATCGCAGCAGATCCAAAGTCGTAAGCAGTAGTGGAGGCTAGGTTAGCCTTGCGTGGCTTACCAGCGCCCGTACCATCTGACCCACAGTGGTCGTCAAGACCTCCGACCGACTCCATGTCATAGTCACTTGTCTTACTTGGTCTACGCGGTCTGGCCGGTTGCGGCTTGCGCTTCCCTTTTCCGACTTGATTACCACTTCGAAGGGGCTTGTCCACACATGTTACCGATTCCATATCCACATCTCGGCAAACATTGGCACGTTGCTGGGTAGACCGGTCTTGGGCATGTGGCCGCAGAGGTGGTCTAACCCGGTCTTCCATGAAACGCTCCATTATCGTCTCAAACATGGTTTTGACGTTAGCTGGAGTCATGGGCAACGTGTTGATACCCTCGTTTTGCGGAACTGAGACCTGTGGGGGTCGCTGGAGCCCCGACTCGCAAGCAGCCCTTTGCTACCGCATGTCCTTTTTTGTTCAGCTGGGCGTGGTCCACCCCCACGGTCATCCGCTCGACACCGGTCTCTAACTCGGATGAGCTGTTAGAGGCCGGTGGAGACTGAAAAACCGATTCGTCATCAGAACCAATGTCGACAAGCGCTGTGGAGGCTTCAGCGACCTTCACTGCTGCGGTGGGAGGTGGGCGGCGAACCGCCCCCACCAGTGGGACCAAATGGTCGTGGAAGGTCGACATCGACGATTTCAGCCTCCAAGTCTCAAATTCAAATACTTTTTGGACATCGGCGGGGTTCTGCATTTTAATGCCAACCTCCGCCAACATCGCCACCAAGTTTTTCACCAACAGTAATGGGCGATCACTCTGGATCGGCTCGGTAGTGGGAACGAGAAGATGGTCGGGGATCTGGAGGTTCAACACCCGAAAGACCACGTCAAAGCGAACAAATAGTTTCAGCTCAAAAATGTAATACATCTTGTTTAGGTCTTCTTCAGTGATGCCTCCATCTCTGACTTGCGACTTTTCTTCGATGTCGTCTTCGTCGGCCGGCATTCCCAACCCTTTCTTAGGAATCTTGGGGCCCTTGGGGACCTTGGGGAGGTTGGTCTGATCGTTCTGATCAGCCTCCAAGTATTTTTCGTCTTTTTATTTTCCATCAACTTTTTTATTCATATACATAGGATCAGGACCAAGGTCCTTATCCTTTCCGGGACTAAAGCAGGACTTGCTATAGTCCCGATCAGCTCCGGTGGGAGCCTTTTAGGGAGAAAAAAAATATTAATCCCGATCTGGTCCTCCACCAGGCCAGACCGGACATCGCCATCTTTATCGAGAACGAAGACGTAAGGTGATAGCCTTTCCTTACGCCCTCTCCAGAGCGATTCCAAATTCAAATCTTCAAATTCAATCTTTGATGAAACCTCGCGGTGATATCCACGATCACCAAGTGATCCGGGCACGCGCACCATTGTGGTGGAGTTAAGTTCGAAATCGAATACATTTGTATCGACAACCTGACCACCACTAGCGTGCCCAGCCTTCCAACTTACGGGGGGGGGTACCCCGCGGAACTCCATTCGAGATCTGGTCCGATCGTCCGCTGCTGGCAGACGACCGGTCATCATCCAGAGACACTTGGTCCGATTCACTTAAGACCATCTCACCTTGTGTAGCCGATGAATGGGCTAGTTACACACTCGGTGGATCGGGATCGCAGATCGATCTGATTC
>JAPDHQ010005783.1:0-10014 GCA_026184515.1 Peronosclerospora sorghi | reverse complement strand
CATGCCAGCATCAGATATTCCGTTTACAGCGGTCAGCACGCCTAGTGACATGCTGTGGGAGTGGCTTGTTATGCCACAAGAGCTTTCGAATGCACCAGCGACTTTTAATCGCTTGGTGAACCAACTCTTCCGCCCTCATAGAAAGTACGCTCAGACGTACTTCGACGATATATTCGTTCATAGTCGCGCGGAAGGCGACTCGGCTGATGTTCAGACGCACCTGATACACCTTCGAGCGGTGCTCGAATGTATGCGAGAGCATAAGTTATATTCAAACGCATCCAAATGTATCTTTGGTGCTGAGGAAATTCATTTCTTCGGATGCTTCATCGGTTAGGATGGAGTGCGGGCGGATCCCGCGAAGGCGAAAGCCATTGTGGAGTGACCTTCGCCTGTATATCTTAGCGATTTACGGAAGTGGCTTGGATTAGCCAATTATCTCCACAAGTACAGCGAGAACTATGCTGAAATGGCGAAGCCATTAACTGACCTTCTTAAGAAGGACGTTGATTGGTGTTGGGAAACCAAACACCAAAACGCTTTTGAAGCGGTTAAGGGGAGCTTGTTGAAAGCCCCCGTTCTTGCTCTCCCAGATTCTGGGAAACCATTTAGTGTCGTCTGCGACGCCTCCGATTTCGCAATCGGATGTGCTTTGTTACAAGCAGATGATGCGGGAAGGGAACGAGTGATCGCGTTTGAGTCGAGGCAGCTTAAAGCTGCGGAACGGAACTATCCCGTTCATGAAAAGGAGATACTTGCAATGAAGTATGCCCTTTTCAAATTTAGGGTTCACCTACTCGGTCAAAGCCGTTCGTGGTTTATACTGACCACGCGTCCTTACGGACAGCTACAAAGTCGCCTCATCTCTCCCAACGGATGGCCAGTTGGATCTCCTTCTTTGCGGAGTATAACTTTGAGGTTAAGTATAAACCTGGAAAATATAATGTGCTTTCAGATGCGTTGTCGCGTCGTCCCGATTACGAGCTCGCTCACGCGACATTCGTCATTTCGTCTGTGGTGGATCTCATACGCCAGGCGTATGAGAAAGACCCACAATGTACGGCGCTTATCAGCGCGTTGGGCGGAAATGGACTTGGCTCGTCTGAGCCAACCCTGTCAAGTCGAGCTAAAGCTCGGTTTCACCGTTACAGTTACTATGACGGTTTGTTTTATTATAGCACGAGCGCGGAGGACACTCCGCGGGTGGTTGTTCCTCATGATGAGGAACTGGAGTATAAAGTCCTATTTGAGGCACATGACGCCCCTAACGGGGGTCATTTAGGTTGGGATAACACCTACAGCGCTTTAAACGCTTTGTATTGGTGGCCCAAAATGTATAAGTGGGTCGGTGCGTATATTCAAACCTGTGAAACGCGTCAGAGGGTCAAATCCTCTGCAGAGTCAGCTGCGCCTTTGGCGAGCTTATCCGTTCCGACGGAGTGCTGTAAATCCATTAGTATGGATTTTATATTCGGTTTTTTGAAGGACAAGGCCGGCAACACCGGCATTTTGGTCTTTGTAGACCGTTTGAGCAAGATGGCTCACCTGGCGGCGGTGCCAGAGTCCATTGATGGACAAGGAACAGCGAAGGTGTTCCTAGACCGTGTCTTTTGACAGCATGGTCTACCCGATTCCGTTGTATCGGATCGGGATCCCCGTTTTACGGGACAGTTCTGGGGGCGTTGTTTAAGGTGCTGGGCACCAAGCTCCTCATGTCCACTGCAGATCATCCACAGACATACGGTCAAACGGAACGCGTTAATAGCGTTGTAGAGGATATTCTCCGGAGTTTATGTCCGGATTCTCCAAAGAGTTGGAGTTAGATGCTTCTTATGGCCGAATTTGCTATAAACAATTCGGTCCATGCATCTACGGGTCTTACCCCGTTTTACGTGAACGGATTAGTGAATCCGAGGGTTCCGTTGACGCCACGTTTGGTGGAACAGGACTTAAGGGGGGAGGATTCCCCTATTTCAGCCCTGTATCTGTGCGAAAGCACATCGATAAGTTCTTATCGACGCGCCTTAGTGTCTTACGACACGTTTGCGATGCCATGGCGGAAAGCCAAGACAAGCAGAAGGAGAAGGCTGACCGAAGGGTCGGCATAACGAAAGGGCGTACAAAGTAGGAGAAAGTGTTTTATTAAACGCTAAAAATCTTCCTACACATGTAGTTTCCAACGTATTACGGAGCAAACTGCGCCCCAGGTTTGTGGTTACTTTTAACTGGCTAGCCCGAAAGGGCTTGGCATACCAGTACCCGGAGGCGGATCCCCTCTTGGAGGGGGTTGAAAAGGAAGGTAGCCATAAGAGCCGTAAGACACGGCAGGGCGGAGGAAGTCCGACAGGGCAAAAGTGCGACCACGAAGCTCCGCAACGGTCGACTCGAGAGAGTAAAGCCGCGTCTCGAAGCGTTCAGTGGAATCTAACTCATCGCGGAGTCCCTCGTGGACATCATGGATGCGATGGCTGTGTCGATCACAGCGCTCGCGAATCTCACGTCGCAATTGCGCGACCTCCTCCTCCAATCCTCGATGCGGAGGGTACTCCACATTATCATGTGGAGCGTCTGATGGCGCGACGCCATCATCGGGGTCAAACCCAGTATCTGGTGAAGTGGAAGGGTTATCCACGTTCACAGAGTTCGTGGGAGTCCGAGACTCCCCTGCGGCAGGATTGCCGTGACGTCGTTGACGCTTTCGAAAGGGAGAATCCCGATGCGGGTCGACGACCAAAAGGGCGCGAGAAGCCCCTTCACTCCCAGTAGTTGGGAGTTCGCCGGAGGCAGATGCTGCACTCACACTGTTCTCTGGCACCGCGTTGGGGGCAGGGGCGCTGGCATAGCGTGTGCGATAAGGGGCACGTAATAGCCCCATCGCTTTGGCTCTGGAAAAGGCCATGCGCAACGCCCTCTCCACCCGAGCTTCACGGTAGTAAAAGCTGTTGTGCAGCTCACTAAAGCTGGGGAGGAGATTCTCCCCTTCCTCCCAAGCGCGAAATTTCTTTTCTGCATCTTCGGCATTTTCTCCCGGAGAGAGAATGATAGGAACCTCGCGGAGGTTCTCAACAGGGGAACCCTGTGCCTGTCTGTCGAGGCGCTCTCGATATGAGACGCTAGTGAACTGCTTTTGCGTGAGCAGTTGTTACCTTAGTTTCTCCCGTCGTTCGCATTGATACGTCTGTTCAGCCGCAGAGCCAGGGGTATAGAATGCAAAACCATTCCTTACCATACGCCTAGACAGCTTTGGAAGGTCATGATGACCGTCAAAATTATATGCCGCCCGTGGCGGGCGTTTGGGGGCGCGTAACGAAGCCCTGAGTGCCTGTGCGGCAAGTTGGGATTCTTGAGCTGCGTCCAAGTCATTGGTGATGATCGCCTTCGGCGATCCGGATGTATCATTCGACATTGACAGGGGTGGCGCACTAGCTAGTGCATTTTCCCCACGTGTGGGGAACGGATTAGGCTGCCGACATCGCCGTTCGGCGTTGTCGGAGCGGTCAGCCTTTGGGGAGATATCCCCAAGGGCATCCATCTCCGAGCTATCGGAATAGTAACCTCCTCTTTTTGAGGAGAATCCACAGCACCACTAAAGGTGCTCATGGTTATCCAGAGGTTCTGGCAGTTGGAGTTCTCCAACTATAATTGTTTTATTGCGTAAGCAATAGTCTTGATGGGGGAGGAGTAACAGGGTTACATTTAGTTATGTTGTGTGCGTAAGTACACTACGGTTGGGGTCAGTATTGACCGGTCCGAAAGGTTTATACTTATTGGTTACTTTAACCAATCAGGGCAGGAGTCCTTGGTGGAGGCGTGGCAGCCAGCCACGTGTTAGTACACTAGTGGTGTACACTAAATTTTGGCTAGGTACAAATTTAGTAAGTTCTACTTAGTATTACATATAGTTTACATTAGTTTAATTAATTTAGGCTAATTACATATTAAATATACATTCAGCTTACATTTCACTCTGAAGACTGCTAGGCTACGACCTCGACCGGTCGCGCGCGCAGTGAGTGTTGTAGTGTAAGGGAAGTCTTTCCGTTAGCTACCCCCTTATTAAGGGAGCCTTGTAACAAGGCGTTAGCTTGTGATAACTTGTAAACCAAAGGGAAATCTTGGCCCCGAGTAAGAGAGTACTCTCTTACTAAGCCCTTTTATAAGGGCGTATCGGCTAAGTAGCGTCGAACGCCGCTTTAGGAAAGTCTTTCTCTGTGCGCTAGCCGCACCGTGCGTGTTCGCACCGGCTACAGATACCGCGGATATAGTAGAGCCAGGGTTTACCACCAAGGAACAGGAAAACAGCCTACGTGCACTATTGTATGAGTATTTCGATGGTTCCATAAGCTCTGGTAATGCGTTACCACCACCGGCTAAAGGCGTAGTTTGCAATGTGGATGTCGGGGATAACTCGCCTATAGCACAGAGAGCGCGCAAAGTACCACCTACACTTCTACCATAGTTATACGAGCTAATACGAGGTTTATTACAAGAAGGACTAATCCGGTACTCGGAATCCGCTTGGGCATCACCAATCGTGATAGTGCTTAAAAAGAATAAAATGGACATATGGTTGTGCATTGATTATCGAGCTGTGGACCAAAAGACGAGACTGATGGTGTATGCCATGCCTTTAATTGACGACTTGTTAGGCAACATCGAGGGAGTAATGTGTCTATGCTCAATGGAAAATACGAGCGGATATTGGGCTATACCTATGAAAAAGTGGGCTCAATTGATTACGGCTCTTATTTGTCCTTTAGTACACTTTGAATGGCTTCGAATGCCACAAGGTCTAAAAGATGCACTTCAAATATACCAGCGTATAGTAGATAACGCTTTGTGGACGATGTTACGGCGATGGCGTGCAAACGGTTGGTATTAAGCAAGTCATGGATGCTGATAATGAGGAGACATGTATTTTGGAGACGGATGTATCCATCACTAAAGATGTATTTCATAACGGACAAGTTGTGACGAATGTTGAGCACCCTATCATTGGGAAGCTGTCATATATTGACGATATTATTTTTTACTCTAACAGCTGGCACACTCTGTTCTCCATGCTTTGGAATCTTCTGGAATCATTTAAGTACTGGAGAATTACTATAAGCTTTCCAAAGAGCGCTTTTGGTAAGCACATGTGGTGTTTCTAAGTCATCGCATATCCGCAGAGGGAATCAAGGCTTCCCCGCGAAATTTAGAGTCTATCGTCAAGATGGAGTTTCCACGGACGTTAAAGGGGCTCAGAAATTCACCGTTAGTTTGGCATACTAAGGTTTATTGACAAGTCGCAACATTAGCGGCATCTTTGTACGGGTTAACGGAGGTACAGATGAGAGACGGTACCCAATTGGAGCATGCTGCGAAGTCGCTTTTCGTTGCTGAAGTATCGGCTTGTGAACACACCATTATTACGACACATCATGCGATAGAAGCCATTAAGTGAAATCTTATACACAAATTAATGGGAATTTGGAGCAACAGTGTGTCAAGATTACGTTGGAGTATTACATCCGGTGCGTTAAGTCAGTAAGTTGTTTAGAGATGCTGAGACAAGATGCACAGGGGTGGAAAAAGAAGTGCTGGCGTTACTTAAAACATTACACGATGCCAGTCATATTTTATTTGGGCAAGACATAACGGTTTTGGCAAGATACTCTACGATTCGATGGTTATTTACTTCAAAAATTTTAACTGGAAGAGGAATTCAATGGGCAGCAATGTTGTCTCCATGGTCTTTAGAAATTATACGAACGGATCATGCGGCTGTGGGCTTACCCGCGTTGTTAGCGAATCAATAGTTCCTGTGAAGAAAATGAATGAGGTATTAGAAGACATCGCTCCGTTGAAAACATTGAAAGACGTACCAATCATTAAACAAATCCCTAGCTTACACCGTTATAGTAACGGATATTTTTTGTCATTTGATGGTGCGGTGCGGATAAAAGACGAGCCGAAGGGTACGTTTGGTATGATCATATGGGAATCACCGACCTGGGTGGTGATAGTGGCAGAATACGGGATTCAAGATAATCTCACCGTGAATGAAAGCGAATATCATGGATTAATCGGTGCATTACAACTCGCGCAAGAACACAACGTGAACAGGCAATAGTTTGTGGGGACTCTAAATTGGTTTTCGGACAAGCCAATGGAGATTTACGCAGCAATCACGCATCATTATTAGTCTGGTTAGCCAGGGTGCACTCACTGGTAGAGAGGTTGGAGCGGTTAGTCTGGCGCATGATGTAGCGCGTAAGTACAACCAAGCGGCAGATTCTTGACGCAGTGTGCCATGAAGGAACAACGGGCAGGAAGGATCATAAGTGATAAAAGAAAAGAAGATCTGTAAATGCTGAATCGTTTACCGGAGTTGCTATATGCCACTACAGATGAATTTCGAGGTGAAGTTGGTTTAGAGGGAAGCGTGATAAATGAATCCCAATGTATGACTACGGCTATAGGAAGGGATAAGAATGAAAATACCCCTGAGACACACGAGAAAGTACACTGTGAATATGGTGGTAATCGAAGTGATGGGGCTCAAGTTGTCACGAACGCAAAAAATCTCTGGGAGGATGATGAATATCCGTCGAAGCAAGTATTCGTAATCACTCGGAGCATGAGTAAACCGAATAACGGACAGCATCAGCGCAGGAAAAGAGTGAACATTGAACAAGGGCGGACATAGATGGTGATTCGTACTCTGCTGAAGGTAATACTGTTGGATCTGAAGAAAGTCGGAAACGGGCAGAAGAGGATCCATACGAAAGTGCGCACCATTAGAGTTGAGCGAATGGCGACAGCCCAGAACAAGGACTAGTCGTGTGGAAAGGTTATAGAGTATCTGTAAGGAGACGATGACAAGATATATTCTTCCAGAGAATGGAAAAGGATAGCTCGACATGAAATCACTTATGTATTGTACAGTTAAAGCGTCTTCTATTACGTCTCAAATACTCGAGATAAAACAAAAGAGAATGTGTGGCGATTGGTGGTACCAATCATATTGCAGGAGGATGTGCTACATGCTTATCATGTGGAAATCGGTAGTGTGGCACATCAAGGAGTTGGAAAGGTTTAAGCCAGGTTGAGATCCAAATATTATTGCAGAGGGATGTATGCCCATATTGAAAAATATGTTGCAGCTTGCGAGGATTGTGCCACCGTGAGAGGAAAACCAAGATACCAGGGGCGCACTAGCGGAAATGTTGTGGCGTCAAGACCGTTTCAAATCTTAGATATATATTTATCATTGCCGCTACCGGAGACTTCAATGTGACATGAGGCATTATTGTGGTTTATATGACTGTTTTTTGTATATGTTATCCTGATTCCAATGAGCACTACTACAGCACAAGATGGGGCAGAACTTTATATGGTGGGAGTTTATAAGAGGTTTGGAGCACAAGAAATGCTGGGACATGATAGAGATACAAGCTTTATGGTTTCTGTTTTCAGGAGATTTAATTGAAATCTAAGGCAGAAGCAAAGGCATACGTTGGCATATCAACCACAAGAAAACGGTAAACAAGAAAATCGGTTCAGACAGTGATCAAGGCAATAAAGTGTTACATAACGGATGATTGAGCAGAGGGATTGGGATGAATATGTGGCTCTAATTGGGGTTTGCATTGAATAATTCAGTGGATCTTCAACATCTTTAAGCTCATTTCTATTTGGTGCATGGTTGGGAGACCAGGACCACACTGGAAGCAATGGTACCACCTAAGGATCAATCTATCACAGAGAAAGACGTATTGGAGTGGAGATTAGCTGCAACTGAAAGACACATGAGAGCTCAAGCGCATAACGCTATTATACAAGAACAAGTGATTAAAGAAATAGTCCAACGCCATAACGAGGCAGTTGTAACGGGGTTACATTTAGTTACGTTGGTGTACGTAAATACACAACGGTTAAGGTCAAGTATTGACCGGTCCGAAAGGTTCGGACCTATTGGTTGTTTTAGTCAATCAGGGCGGGAGCCCTTGGTGAAGGCGTGGCAGCCTGCCACGTGTTGGTACACAGGTGGTGTACATTACATTTTCGGCTAGGTACCGATTAAGTAAGTTCTACCTACTATTGCATATAGTTTACATTAGTTTATTTAGCTAGGTTAATTATATATTAAATAATAAATCAGTTTACAATCTACGCTATATCCTGCTAGACACTCGACACGGAACGGTCGAACGTGCAGTGAGTGTAGTAGCAGGGGAGCACCCCCCCTAGCTACTCCCTACTAAGGGAAGCCTTAGACTAAGGCGATAGCGTACGCTAACAAAAAACTCAGGGAATCTTGGCCCCGAGTGAGAGAGCAATCTCACACTAAGCCCTTAGATCAGGGCGTATCGGCTAAGTAGCGGCGTATCGCCGCTTAAGGAAAGTCTTAATCTGTGCGCTAGCCGCACCGTGCGTTTACGAACCGGCCACATCTGGTAGCACTTGTAGTCAATCCAACACCTGGGTGGGTAGACGGCATCCTCTGCAAACGATGGACCAGGACGAGTGGGGTCAGCTAACCCCCGTCCAACAAGAAGCCTTTATGAGGATGGTACCCATATTGGGTCAGGATGACATGCGCCTCTTAATAGAGCAGGGTCTTAATACCGTGCGTGAGGAGGTGAACGCCCTCATCGCCCATGAGGCGAGTTTTCGCGGATGTTATCCTGCGTCTACGGGGGTGCGCCCTACTTTATCCTTTAAAATAAAGGAATTCACCGATGAAAAAGGTGATAACCTTTATGTGTGGCTTCGCGAGGTCGAAACGGCCTTCACCACAGCGAATGTGATCGAGGATCACTTGCAAGTGGGACTTGCATTAACCCATCTTATGGGCAGAGCCCGTACATGGGCGTTTACGTGTCCGGATTCGGTCACGGACGTGTTCCCGAACTGGGAAGTCCTTAAGAGAAAGATTATGGATATGTACGCTACACCTGATCTGGTTATCCAGAATCAGCTTGCGTTTTTGAGGTGCCGTCAGGGCACTAGGGACTTGGAGACATACGTCCAAGAACTTAAGACCCTGTTGGAAGGGATGTAAGCGAGAGCGTATTCGGACGATGTTCCATTCCCGTCTTCATGGGAGGCCTGAAAGAAGGGCCAGAATGTTTGGAGCGCTTACGATGCCGACCCCAATCCCTGGAGGAGGCGTTTAATATGGCGTTCAACGCCGAAAGGAACTTTCGTTCCTCTAATGTGGGTCCCGAACCCATGGACCTGAGTCAGGTCGAAGCGGAGGAGAAACCTTCCGCTAAGAGTCACTATTAATCCTTCTCTCAGATCTTCGAAGAGAAGCTTCTTGCAATGTTGCAGCGGCAGGGGCCGCTAAGATACTTCCTGTGTGTAAGTGCGGATCATCTGCGGAACAGATGTCCGCGAAACCCCCAGCGAGATACTCGATTTAAGGGGCCGAGGGTAGGTAAAAAGCCCTCGCCCAATCCGTCGGGAAACGACGGCTCCCCGTAGGTGCGGGGCGCCCTACTGGGGGATCCCTCAGTGCTGGTAATCCCCAGGGTAGGGGAATAAAGCGCAAAGCCCCGAGGGAAACGGTGATTTCTAGTACCGAGTTGGTGTACCAGCCAGGTTTGCTGGTAGTCCTTGCGGACGTGAAAGGCTTTGATAAGCCTTGTAGAGTCTTGATAGACTCTGGAGCGTCTGACAATTATGTCAGACGAGCTTCTGTTGAGAAGAGTCTACTGTATGCCGAGGACCTAGAGGCACGTTCTCGTGACGTTGTCACGGTCCGTCTTGCGACGGGCGTACAGGTTTCTGTACCCAAGGTCTCAATTGACCTTAAGCTGAAGTTTGCAGACTTCGACAGATTAGAACGTTGCCTAGTCTTGGATTTGGACTCGAGGTATGACCTCATTCTGAGCATGAAGTGGCTGGAACGCCACGAGCCATGGATAGACTGGAAGTCTAAGTCCATTGGCTCAACGAACCCACCTTTGCTCGATTGCAAAAGCGATTCTGGCGTGAGATGCCAGAGATTGGGATGTCTGAGAT
>JAPDHQ010005780.1:0-10553 GCA_026184515.1 Peronosclerospora sorghi | reverse complement strand
CCCCCCCGTAAGTTGGAAGGCCGAGTACGATGGTGGTCAGGTTCTCGACACTACGGTGTTCGATTTTGAACTTGACTCCACCACAATGGTGCGCGTGTCCGGATCACTTGGTGATCGTGGATATCACCGAGATGATATCTCGCGAAGAATCGATTATAACGAGTTAAATGTGGAATCGTTCTGGAGAGGACATAAGGATCGGCAATCTCCTTATGTTCTCGTTTGCGATAAGGATGGCGATGTCCGATCTGGCCGGGTGGAGGACAAGATCGGGATTAATAAGTTTTTTTTCCTCCCCATAAGGCTTACAACGGAGCCGATCGGGGCTATAGCAAGTCTTTGTATAGTTCCGGAAATGATCAGGACTTTTGTCCTGGTCCAATGCATTTAAATGAACGTTTTGATGGAAAAATAAAAAACGACTTGGAGGCTGATCGGAACGATCAGATCCACTTTCCCAAGGTTCCCAAGCAGTGGCTCGGAATGCCACCCGATGAAGACGACTTGGAAGAAAAGTCACAGGTCGGGGATGGGGTTATCAAGGAAGAAGACCTGACCAGGATGTATTACATACACGCGTTAAAGCGATTTACTCGTGAAGACCAGGTCATGCGGATCTTAAACCTCCAGATCCCCGATCGCCTTCTCGGACCCACCACCGAGCCGATCCAAAGGGATCGACCGTTGTATTGGTGAAGAACCTGCTGGCGAAGTTGGCTGAGGTCGGAATAAAAGTGCAAAACCTCGCTAACGTGCAGAAACTGTTCGATCTGGACACTTGGAAGCTGGAGATGTCGATGTCGACCCTCCATGATCATTTGGTGCCGTTGGTGGGGGCGGTTCGCCGCCCCCATCCCACCGTGGCATTAAAGGCCGCTGAAGACACGGCAGCATACGATGATGCGTGCTCCGATGATAAGTCGCTGTATCAGTCTCGACCTTCCTCTAATAGCTCATCGGAGTTGGAGGTCGGTGTTGAGCGGATGACCATGGGGGCGGATCGTACCCCCATGGGAGCATAAAAGGACGTGAGGCAGCAAGGGGCTACATGCCGGTCGGGGGCCCAGGAGCCCCAACAGGTTTCAGTACCTCCAAAGGAGGATACCAACACGCTGCCCATGACCCAAGATAACGTCCAAGCCATGTTTGAGGCAATGATGGAGCGTTTCTTGGGAGACCGATGCCGATTGCCTCCGAGCCCGCATGCCCAGGACCGATCTGCCCGGCAAAATGTCAATACTTGCCGGGATGTGGATATGGATTCAGTGTCATCAACGGATAAGGCTACCCGAGGTGACAAACCAGATGGCAGAGGAAGACGCAAGCCGCAGCCAGCCCGACCGCGCCGATCAAGCAAGAACAGCGATTTCGACATGTAGTCAATCGTCGATCCGGATGACCACTATGGGTCAGACGGTGCAGAGGCGGGCAGAACGCTCAGGGCTAACCTAGCCTCTACAACCGCTTTTGATTTCGGATCTACTGATATCCCACGCATTCGCATGGCTGCGACCACGGATCTCAAGGACTTCACTGGCAAGGACGCCGACGAGGATCAATCCAGATGGTGGTTTCGTCGTGTCAAGTCTGCTTTCTTAAGGGATCAGACAACAAAAAAGGAACGGTGTATGATCTTCAGGGATCTGCTGAAAGGACCGGCTGCGAACTGGATCCAACAGTTGTGTCGGGATGTCCGATCTGACTGGGATCTGCTATGTTCAGAAATTTAGGGGCAGTACTGCAACTCCGGATTCTCCACCGCCCGCAAATACCGTCATATGCAGAAGCGGGGCGATGAGACGCCGATTGAGTATTTGCACCGATTGAACGTGGCTGAAATTCGCGCCGGGATAATGATCAAGGAAGGCAGCCCGCCTACCGGTGCCGCTATGGAGCACGTGGTTCACTACATCAGTACCCTTGATGACCAAGAGCTGGCAGATCAACTCACTCTGCCGCGCCTCAAAGATGTGTGGGAAGTGGAGCATACGTTGCGGACGTTGCAACAATCACGCAGCATGAGGGTGAAGGTCGCCGTTGGATCGGGTCACTACAGATCGAAGACCCAGACCGACCCTGTGAATAGGCCCCTGACCAGATCGGCCCGTGCTGTTAAGGCGATCGTGAATGAAGACAGATCTGAATCGGAAGAGGAAAGTAGCGGCCAGTACGGTCGGGAGTCAGACGAGAACCAGTATCGTCACGTTTTCGTCACGGAACCTGCCCCAAGAACCAGATCCACGCCTAACCAGGCAGATAGGAAGGGCAGTAGTGGGAACAAGTCCGATCCGGACCGACCTCGCAAGAAGTGTTCTCACGGCGGGTCAAGCAAGCATGATGGTGGGGACTGCTGGAAGAAGTTGATATGCAAGAAGTGCGAAAGACGCGGCCACCCACCGATCACTGCCTCTTCGTGTGCAAGTCATGTGGAGAGATTCACGAGGTCGGCCAGTGTAAGATCGAAGAGTTCTTCAATCTTATGCGCAAGTGGTATGTGCCGGGTAAGCACGCGGGGATGCTTCCACCGGACGTGGAGAAGATGTTAAACTAGAACGCTCTCCAGGTTGGAATCTGGATCGAGCCGAGCGATCTACGTTTGGCATCTATGCATATGTCGCCAAGGAGTATAAAACCGACAATACATGTTCTATTCTCAATTGCGTCGATCGGGATCATCCGGTTTACAATCTCACGACTGATGAATATTCCCGATAAAAGGTGGTCATGCAGTTGGATCTGCTGCCTGGGGAGTCTCGCGGATACTGGAAGTATCATGCGCCCCACAAATGGTTTAAGCAGGAGAAATCCTGTGGTAAGATTAACAACCAGAACGCAACGATGTTGTTCGACTCTGGGGCCGAAGTCTCGATTATCGACTCCGCCTTTTCTCGTAAGGTCGGATGTCGTATATACGACACCCAGAGACAAGAATGCGTCGGAATCTGTGAAAACTCTTACATGACCGAAGGAAGGACGCGCGTGAAGATCACCCTATCGGGTTCGCTGGTCTACTTCTTCAGCGCTTGGGTTGGCAAGCTGGCCGGCCAGGATGCCCTGTTAGGCATGGATTTCATGGTGCCGGCAGGTATTCGCCCTGATCTGTCTCATGGAGTGCTTACACTCCCGGATGAGGTCCAGATCCAGTTAGCTGGTCGGCGGCCCCTATACGGATCGCACACCGATCTGGTCAGATGGGATCAAGATGTCACCATTCCAGTCGGCCAATCCGCTAATACCCCGGTCGACAAAGGTTTTCGATCAAGGAAGTTATGGGTTACCAGGGGCGATCGGTGGGTGCCGACCTTTGTGAAGAGCGCCGGCCGATATGATTATCTTTGAGTCACCAATATCGGTGACAAGCCGCTTACGCTCGACAACAATACTATTGTTGGCATGTGGCTGGCGGAAGGGAAGGTGCCAAGAAAGATGGGTTTCGTCTCGATCGGATCGAGACGGTATGTTGAGTGGCAGAACTTGGCATACCAAGCGACCACCGATCTGATCAGAGATGATGGACCGGTGGAAGAAGATATCTCACCTATGGTGGAACGACCCAGATATATAATCCCAAAAAAGATGTTAATTCGAAGAAAGGCACCGCAGTAGCCGGACACGGTGGACCATCAAGCAGATGAGCCAAGGTTCGTCAACATGGTGGGTGCACAAGAACAGGCGACAGCGGAGCCGGAAATAGAAAAAGGGGAACATGGGATTGCTGGGGAGGACCACGATGGCGATCCTAAGGAGATCGATGTCGTTGAAGAGCAGCCCGCCGATCGGGAACAGCAGTGTGCAACCGATCAGGACGTTTTGGATTATATTGCCCAGGACGACGATCAAGTTTGTATACATGAGGGCGGGAATCAATATATTCGGGAGCTGGAGAGCCAGATGGCAGTCCTCCCTGAAGTGTCTGCCGATCCGCCCGAAGTCACCTTGGACGATCTGCAAGTGGGTGATCGGGATCTCAACAGTCCCGACCAGATCGATCAGCTAAAGAATATCATATGGAAGAAGAAACATCTGCTGATCGGGAAAGTCAACGCCTTACCCCCTGCTGCTCGCGGAGCGATCTGTGACATCGACGTGGTGATGCCAAGCCGATCGCCCAGCGATACCGACGTGTGGCGCCACAGTACCACGAAAAATTGTCTGATCTTATTAAAGGACTGTTGGCTACCAAGATCATTAAACCGTCGACCTCGCCGTGGGCCTCACCGATCGTGATTGTGATAAAGAAGAACGGCGTCTACATCCGGTTGTGTATCGATTATCGGTTGGTAAATCGGTTGACCAATCTTATGGTTGTACCCGATGCTGCTGATCAGATATCTGCTAGAAGATCTTGAAAAGACCCTATGGTATTGCTCACTGGATATGGCAGGTGGATTTTGGGTGGTTTCGATGACCTATCGGGCTCACGAGATCTCCGCATTTGTTACGCCGTTCGGTCTGTTCGAGTGGAACCGTATGCCGATCGGTTTGAAGAACGCGACCCATATCTACCAGAGGCTGAGCGACAACGCACTGTATGGACATTTCCAGATCAGTACCGATGGGGACCCCACCGAAAACCATGATGTATTTATAGAGGGTGGACCCGATCGGGAAAGGAGACCGTCCGCTCTGGGGAGGCGATAGTATATCGACGACATTCTGATCCCTTCTTCGTCATGGAGCGATCTGTGCGAGAAGGTTGAACGGTTGTTGGATACATGCGATCGCTGGAACCTGTCGATCAGTGCTGTGAAGAGTTTTTGGGGCATGTCCAAGGTCACCTATTTAGGTCATATGGTGTCAATCAGTGGGCTGGAGGCCAATCCTAAGGATCTGGAGTCACTGAGCAACCTCCCGTTTCCCAGATCACTGAAGGCAATGCAGTCCTTCCTAGGGAACCTAAATTACTACAGCCGCTTCATTGAAGACTTCGCGATTTACGTGGCCGTGCTGTACGAGCTACGGGAAGTCGACCACCATATTTTGCGCGAAGGAGATCGGGCAACTTTACGAGAGGGCTGCGACTCGGATCTGCCCGCAGATTTTCCGCAGGTGGAGGCAGAGGACCACATGAAGCGTGCAAACGTTGCTTTCGGTATGCTGAAGGCCAAGATGGCGACGGCACCGATTCTAAGACACTTCGGTCCGGAAAAAATGCCGATCGTCATTTTGTATGCTAGTAAGTGGGCCATTTCTGCCACTCTAGTGCAAGAACATGATGAAGTGACCACCCGGTCACTTTTACGAGCCGGACGTTGAAGACGAACGAAGTTAACTATGGGATCGTCGAAAAGGAATTTCTGGCTTTACTACGGATTTTGGATGTGTGCTACAACCTACTGGTCGGCCGATCTGTAAAGGTTCTTTCGAGAAATTTGACATTGGCCTGGCTATTATAGGCCAATGGGATGGACAGTCAGCTCGGCAGATGGTCATCGATCTTGTCACAGTGGTCCCTTGAGGTCGTCAAGTGCACCAAGGGAGAGGAAGAGATATTGGGTACATTGGCTGCAAGTATCACCCCTCGGTCTGAAGTGGATGAAGCTCTGATCGTGATTGCCCCAAGGAAGCAATCTCGACAGTCAATCTCATGGCCGCCACCGATCGTCGATCGGGATGAGGAACTCCTGTTCTTGAGTTTCGACGGATCGGCTAGCGTGAAGAAGAAGGTCGGTTCCTATAGTGCCATACTGTGGAAGTTACCACAGTGGTCTATAGTAGCATCCGCCGCTGACTTCACGCCTGACATAACGGTCAACGAGGCGGAATATCGGGGGCTCCTTCTATGCCTTGATCTGTTGCCATCACAAAAGAAAGGGCGGATCATCATATGTGGTGACTCCAACCTAGTGATAAGGCAGATCACCGGGGAGATCGACTGTAATGCACCACGGATGAAGTTGTTAAATGACTGGGTGATGGAGGCACTGCAAGACTATCCCAACCACTAGCTATTACACGTGAAACGGGATTGGAACAGGAGCTCCGACCACCTCGCGACCCAAGCCATGCGGGATCAGATCGGGGCGACTATCACCGAGGAGGCCGTTCTACATGAACTTATGGACATAAACAGGATCCCGGAGTTGATCAAGCCCAAGGACATCCCTGATCAGGTACATGTGATGGCGTCGACTAGATCGCGAACTCAGAAGTCTCGCCAATCGTTCCCAAAGGAAAGGCTGAGCGAGTACGTTGTACAACAGCTAAGTGTAGAACGGATTCTCAAGGCGCAGGACGAAGAAGAGTGGATCGTCAACTTGAAGGCCTATCTGCGCGGTGAACTGTCCAAGTTAACGAATGATCAAGCCAAAGAGTGTACCAAGATCGCGGAAAGTTACGATGTGGACGACAATGGATTGCTGTATTACTGCCTGACGTTGATCAAAGACAGTGCTGATCGAAATCGAATAGCGAAATCGGTGATCCCTGAGTTGCTACAGCCGGATGTCCTTCATCACTACCATGTGAGTCTAGAAGGGGGAAATCAAGGAATAGGCAGGACATACCACAATATCAGGGCCCACTTTCACTGGAGAGGACTTTTTCGGAGCGTGCAGAAAAATGTGGGCCGTTGCACAGATTGCGACACCCGGAAAGGGCATACCGATAATCAAGGGCCGATCTCCCGGAAATATCGAGGCTACTTACCCTTTCCAGGTGATATCAATGGATCACATATCATCGCTGTCCAGATCGACGCGCGGCAACACTGAACTGCTGATCTGGATTGACCTGTTCACTGGCCTGGTGATCGCAAAGGCTAGTGCATCCCGATCTGCGGAGCAGATCGCCCAGAGTTACGAGGAATGTGTGGTCAGAAGGTTCGGCGCCAGCGAAATTATTAGACACGATCGGGAACCCGGTTTTATGGCTGATGTGCTCCGATCGTTCAATACATGCTAGGCCAGAAGCAGAGCGCGACGATGGCATATCGTCCGCAAGCGAACGGATCGGCTGAACGCATGGTGCAGACAATAACAAGGGCGATCAAGATGTATGTGGCCGACCCGGACCAACGTGACTGGGACTAGTATGCAGAGAGACTGGTATTCGCACTCAACTCTTCAACCGATCGGGTCCGAGGAGAAACGCCTTTCTATCTGGCGTATGGATGGGACCCTCGATCGACACTTGAAGCGGCGATAACGATCGGCTGCACTCGGACCCGCGATCGCGATGCCCGTCGTTGGCGTATGCAGGTCCAGAAACATTATCAACATGCGAAGGAAGTCGTCAATAAAAAGTTGCGTCAGGCCACGCAAGATCGATCAGATCGGAATAACGATCAGGTCCGCCCTCATGGTATTGAACCAGGGGCGAGGGTATGGTTATACCTCGATCGGGTCAAGTAAGGCTATGCAAAGAAGTTGGCTCATATGTGGCACGGTCCTTTCCGTGTAGCAGAGCTGATCGGTGAGCATGCTTCCCGTCTGATCACGATCGGCACGGATTATAAAGTTTTTCGGATTGTGCATGTGTCCAAGCTGAAGCTGGTCAGAGAATTCCCCGATCGGCCTAAAATGCCCTGTCTGGTGGACGAAGCGGATATATTCGATTTTGATGAAGCTCTGATGCCGGAAGACAGTTGGGAAAGGACATTGGAAGAGGACGAATTCGATGTGGAAAAGTTGCTAGATGTCCGATCGGTCAAAACTCGCGTTTCGGTTGCACCCACCGAGAATATCTGGTCCGCTGGAAGGATTATGACGAAGCAACTTGGATCGACGAACTCGATCTAAATTGTGGAGCACTGCTACGAGAGTTGAGCGAGAACTAGTCAGTCGGAATCGCCTTACAGTGATGCAGAATCATGAAGATGAAGATCAAGACACACAGTAGCACCGATTAGTATATCGATCGGTGTGAATATGTGTAAGGTCTGAATTATTGTGAATTCGTGTGATGAACTGTGATGAACTGGAGTAGTGGAGTGACGAACGTGGTGATAATTTTCGCGATGTGGATGGAAACTCTGTGTGATAACGTGTTGGTACAAGTTTGGGGAAAGTGACGCGATTTGGTTAAGGGATCAGGTGATCAGGAATTCTGGGAAAACGATGACATGTATTATGGATTATCTGGTCAGCTATCTGACGCATCAAGAGTCGCAATCACCCCACAAACGACCGATAGTAAATACCGGATGGTCTTCGATCTGGTCCCGATGCTGATTACGCCAGGGCTCCTGCTGATCGATCTGGATCAAGGCGTCCTTCAGGTCTACCACCGGCCCGTCGCACCGAAGACCGGGATACCAGATGCCGTCTTCAGTCAAAGTACCGGGGCTCTCAACACGACGCTTGGCCATATGAAGAAACACCGGATACAGGAAAATGTCGATGTCACACTTGCGGGCCAGCATCCCTTCCAGAATAAACTGGCATAGGGCCAGACAAACTTCGCCCGCCCGACTCCGGCGCTGTTTCCGGCGCTTCTGATAAAGGATCAGGTCTTGGTCACGTAACTTCCGACCCGCGGGAAGGAGGAGATAATGGGTGGACTCCCAGATCGCCTGGCAGTGGGCTGTATTAAAAGCCCTAAGTCGACCCAGAAGCGAATCGATCCAAGGGGTCGACGCGAATATGGAGCCCAACTTGGCGCTGAGCAGCACTTCCCATGGTCGATCTGCATACAGACGGGAGATTTGCGGTCCCGTGACTAGATCCTCCCGCCACGCAGAAGGGTCAGGGGTTTTCAAAGCTGCTGGGAAGAGCCAGAAGTCAGGTCGGGACATAGACCGGGCCAGATATTGTTTGGTCAGGGCTGATCGGTGCAAGCTACCGATCTTCCCCGGTGACCATGGCAAAACGGCATCCGAAGTCAGCGACGGAAGAGGCCAATCTCCGATCGACACCCCTTTCAATCGGGCGTGATTGTGCAGCCCAGATGTGCCGGGCTGGAACAAAGGAACCGATCCGGTTGACTCGCGCGTCCGTGCTGCACCATCACCCTGGGAGCTGATCACCTTATCAGCCCCCGATGCAGGCTTCGTAGGAACGGGACCTCGGCGTTGATCGGATCGGGACTTGGATAAAGCAGTGATCAAGAATTCAGAATCTTCCGATCCGTCCCCCGAGTCCTCTCCGGAGGAGATCTCTATACGCTTGGTGTGAGCAGCGCGGGGGCGCAAGGGCGCATGCGATTTGGCGATGGTAGACGTGTCGGATGCGTCCAAACTTGGGCTTGGGAGATGCGCCAGCGTCTTGGCTTTCTTTTGAGGAACCGCTCGCTTCTCCTCGAGTTCGGAGTCGCGCGATATGCCCCGTGCCCTTGAGCCCTTCGACGCGTCCTTACGTTTCTTGGAAGTTTTCGGTATTTTGGAGTGCTTACTTTCAGCCAATGAGTGGCGTCGGGTCCGATCTTGGTGCAGATCGATCAGAGCGGCCGATGCAGATCGGCCAACGCTAGAACCTGCATCCGGACGCCGGTGCAACAAGTCGGTCAACTGTTGGTAGCACCGATTTACAGCCACCCAGCGACAGTCTGACTCCTGGTTCCAGGCGTCCGATCGGCTCTGGAAGGACTCGACCTTCCCGATCTGCTCCCTGACCACGACCTACAACTCGACGATCTGCCTCTCCAGGTCACCATGTTGGGTGCGGAGTAAAGTCCGATCGGACTGATCCTCCAACCTCTGCCGGTTGACCACCGCGAGCTGTTCCAGGAGGTGTGACCTCTAGGCCTCCAAACGGGACAGATCATGCCGTGCGCCGATCAGCCCGTCCAAGATCTGTTGGAGCTGATCGCAATGGTCATGCGACTGCCGATCAGCCGCGAATAAAGCGTCGAACATTTTGGCGATGTCGGTGGACAACTGATCTGCACGCAAAGGAAGGTTCGATCAGAACTAAGACGGAAAGCAGACCGATCATCTTACCTCGCGTTGATTGTTGGGCGATATGGGCCCGGAGATGTGCGTTTTCGGCGATCACCTCCTAAAACTTCGTGGATATAGGAATCAAAGTGTCCACCTCATCCGAAGTTGCAGGAGCGATGAATCCTTGATGGCCAACTGCAACTGGAGCTCCCTGACTGTTTTTTTGGAGCTGATAGACCTCGATCTGATGCCCATCGGGTGTGTCGGACTCTGGAGTGTTGTGAGGGCTATCAGATCGGGCCGATCTGGTAGGTGAATCGTTATGGGTCGATGAGGAACGCAGGGCACCTGCAGCAACGAACGTTAAGAGTGGTTACAAGACGATCAGGTGTACAAGGCAAGTACCTGGCGAAGGTGGACTCGAAGATCTGTCCATCGGTGTAGTCCGCTTCTTCGAAGGTCTAGGATGTGGTGAGATCGGGTCGTTACCGTTGCGCGGCTACGACCAGACTCAGGGGAGGCTGTGGTGAAGCGGAATCAAGAATTTTGGTCGCTTTGTGTCAGCAGCACACCGATCGGCTTATCGGCGATCAGATTGGTGAAAATCAAGGAGGCTTTTGGGCCAACCGTGTGCGAGAGATATCAAGAACACGGTTTTTGGTAAGTCACATGATATTGCGTGTACTTACATATTTTTATGTTTGTACATATTGGGTACCATAAGGGGATAGTTGTG
>JAPDHQ010005771.1:0-10287 GCA_026184515.1 Peronosclerospora sorghi | reverse complement strand
AGACCAAATGCCTTGACAAAACTTGACCAGAAGTGTGCCAAATTTTGCGCACGCTTCTCCACAGCCGCCCCTGAGTCAGACCGTGTCGCACAACGACAAAGGTCTGACCTTGTGCATCAAATTCAGTTGAACCTTGGTCATTCAGACTTTTCCGACATGGAGAAACCATCTTCATCATCCGTTCCAGGTACTTGCACTGCTGGACTTGACCTTCTTGTATTTCCTTAACGACCGTTCTTGTAGGCACCTCGCATACCACGCCATCGCATGTCACTTCGGCCGTCCGGTCGGTCCGGTCTGGAAGCTCCCATCGTTCTACTGCACCTCAGACATCGACAGGGCATCAGACCGGGACCGACGCGCAGTTTAAAGACGCACTTGAAGAGATTGCACGTCTCCAGGAGCAAATTGCTCAACAGGCGACACAACGTAAGCATGCATGTCCGGTCTTCACCTTGGACCTGTTCTAACCTTCGTTTGTCTTCAGCCTGTATACCTCCAGCCCATATACCTCCTGGCATCAGCAAGACGATCAATTTACTGCTTGCCGCCGATCGGCAGTCAAACACGCATGACCTCCAGCTGCGTCAGATTTTGACCGGACCAATAAACGCGCGCAATAGGTTGACCCGCTTGGAGGCTCATCAGCTTCATCTTCGGGAGCAGCTTATGCTGGTCCAACAGCAGCAAGCAGAAGACCTGCTTGACCAAACCACGTTGAGCATTCAAAGCGAAGACCTCGAGAGGCGTCTCACTGAGCTCCGAATTTCGATTCAAGACCAGACCGAGGAGGTCCAGTCTTGTGAACGCAAGTCGAACGATTGGACGCAGGCAGCGAACGGTCGTCGGGCGGTATTAAAAGAATGTCATCAGCGCTTGGTTGACCTGTTGCGTCCTCGTCGGCATCCGGTTGCTGCCTCCAGCGTAGACCGGTCTGCGTCGGCCGCCTTGGTGGACCTACACCGGGACCAAGACCAAGGCCGTTCATTGGCCGAAATTCCCCAGCCCAAAATTCGTCAAAAGTCTAAGAAGCGCGCGGACTCGCCGCGTTCCTCGAGGGCGCGGGGCTCAGCGCGCGACCCTGAACTCGAAGGGAAGCGTGCGGTGCCTCGTAAGTGAGCCAAGATACAGGCGCCCCTCGTGAGCCCAAGCTTGGACGAGGATGACGACAGTAACATCTCCAAAAATCAAGCGCCCTCGACCGCCGGTGATGACCGTGCCAAGTATTCAGAGGTCTCGTCCTGGGATGACTCCGGCGAAGACTCCGGTGATTCGGAGTTTTCTGTCCCCATACCAACCAAGTCGCGAACAAGTCCACATGAAAGTTTTGTTCAAGTTGCATCGACTTCGGAGCAGACCAAGAAGACCGGCCCGCATGGTGGCGTTCCACCACCTCATGCGTCGACAAAGTCAACACCTACGGTCTTGCCTGGGACGTCCAAGCTCCACAAAGATGCTTTGTTGGCCAACGTGGCAATCGACAGTTCTTCCCTTCCGCCACGAACGCGTGAGGATCCTTTGCCGTAGTCACCAGGGCAGATCGGTTGTTTACGCCGGTCCACCCTGACCAAGCAGCTCCTGGCCCGGTCTTTCTCTCGTCCAGACCATTGGCTTTTCCCGCCGGCGAAGAAAGTTCCTGCCGCGTCGGAATGGCGGCCGGACTTGATCACGTCGGCACAGATCTCCTGCTTGTACGCTGACGAGCCGTGGAAGATTTTCGAGCATCCCAAGCTGGGGTTCATCTTCCACTCGACTCCGTGGGCCAATGCTTTCATGAGTCGGGTGAAATATTTTAACAAGACTCACGCTCAAGCCATCTGGGAGGCATCCCACTATCTGGTGCTTCCCCCGGAACGAGTTCGGCAAGACCCTGGCTTGGCGACCATCCAGAACAAGCGCAAGCGGCGTCGGATCAGAGCGGGTGAGGCCTGGCAGTCCCTGTGCCAATATGTTTTGGACGGGATGCTGGCCCACGAGTGCGACGTCGATGTGTTCTTATATCCAGTTGTACTTCATATGCCGCGGCGTCGCGTCGAGAAGACCCGGCTGCTGGATGACGGTGGCACATAGTACCCCGGTCTTGGGTGCACTACACCGGTCTTGGACCTCGAGGATGCTTTGGTCCAAGTAGACCAACAAGAATCTTGGCGTAACCAGTACCAGGAACAAGTTGAAAAGCATCCGTCTTTGACCGTCGGCCGTCTGTGGGGTGATGGCGAGTGAGGTCGTAAGTAGTCGACCAGATAACACTTAATATATATCATCGTTCTTTTTCACATGTTCGGTCATCAAATCACTTGAGCTAATTCCACCACTTTCTCCAGAGTTGCACTAGACACGGTATCACCAACCGTTCCACTTACATCGCGAAAAAACAATCCACGTTCGTCAATCCACTATTCCAATTCGTCACATATTCACAATACACAATACACAAGACACAAGACCTTCCACCTCTTCACATCGGTCGGGAAGACCGATGCTACTGCATGTCTTGGTCTTGGTCTTCATGAGTCTGCATCACTGCGAAACGGTTCCGACTGACTCGGTCCCGTTCGAATTCTCGTAGTAGTGCTCCACAGTTCAGGTCGGACTCATCGATCCAAGTTGTTTCATCATGGTCCTTCCATCGGACCAGATATTCTCGGTGGGTCCGGCCGAACCTGGTCTTCTTGACCGATCGGACATATAAGACCTTTTCCACTTCAAATTCGTCCTTCTCCAGCGGTCGTTACCAACTGTCCGCCGGCAGTAATGCTTCATCGAAATCAAACCGTTCTGCCTCGTCTACTAGACAGGGCATTTTGGGACGATCAGGAAATTCTCGGACCAGTTTTAACTTGGACACATGTACGATCAGGAAGACCTTGTAGTCCGTGCCGGTTGTTACTATACGGGCAGCGTGTTCACAAATCAGCTCGGCAACACGGAAAGGACCGTGCCACATGTGAGCCAGCTTCTTCGCATAGCCCTCCTTCACTCGGTCTAGGTACAACCATACCCTCGCCCCTGGTTCTATACCGTGGGGTTGGACCTGGTCGTTGTTCCGGTCTGCCTGGTCTTGTGTAGCTTGACGTAACTTTTCGTTGACAATTTCTCTTGCATGCTGGTAATGTTTCTGGACCTGCATGCGCCAACGTCGAGAATCACGATCGCGGTTCCGAGTGCAGCCAATAGGTATCGCGGCTTCAAGAGTGGACCGGGGGTCCCATCCATACGCAAGATAAAAAGGCGTTTCTCCTCGGACCCGATCGGTCGACGAGTTGAGTGCAAACACCAGCCTTTCTGCGTATTCGTCCCAATCGCGCTGGTCTGGATCGGCAACGTACATCTTGATTGCTCTTGTAATAGTTTGTACCATACGTTCTGCCGATCCATTCGCTTGCGGACGATATGCCATCGTCGCGCTCTGTTTCTGGCCCAGCATATTGTTAAACGACCGGAACACCTCGGCCATGAAACCGGGTTCTCGGTCGTGTCTGATGACCTCGCTGGCGCCGAACCTTCGGAACACGCATTCTTCGTAACTTTTGGCGATCTGCTCGGCAGACCGGGACGCACTTGCCATCGCAATAACTAGACCGGTGAACAGGTCTACCCAGATCAACAACTCAGTATTGTCATATGTTGATTTAGGCAGCGACGGTATGTGGTCCATCGCTATGACCTGGAAAGGGTAGGTAGCTTCGATATTTCCGGGCGGTCGCCCCTTGATTACCGGTCTACCCTTTCCGGTCTCGCAATCCGTACAACAACCCACATATTTCTGTACACTTCGGAAAAGACCTCTCCCGTGAAAGTGGGACCTGATCTTGTGATACGTTCTTCCTATGCCCTGATGTCCCCCTTCTAGACTCACATGGTAGTGATGGAGGACATCCGGCTGCAGCAACTCAGGTATCACCAATTTCGCCAATCGGTCCCGGTCTGCACTGTCTTGGTCGGCATAGCGGCAGTAATATAGTAAACCATCCTCATCCACTTCGTCACTGTCTGCGATCTTGGCACATTCTTTCGCTTGACCATTCGTCAACTTAGACAATTCACCGCGCAGGTAGGTCTTCAAATTCACAATCCATTCTTCTTCGTCCTGCGCCTTGAGGATCCGTCTGCCCTTAGTCGTTGCACAACAGATTCACTCAACCGTTCCTTTGGGAACGGTTGGTGGGACTTCCGAGCTTTCGGTCTAGTCGCGACCATCACATACACCTGGTCCGGAGCGTTCTTGGGTCCGATCACTTCGGGGAGCCTGTTTATATTCATCAATTCATCAAGAACGGCCTCCTCGGTGATCGTAGCCCCGGTCTGGTCTCCCATGGCCTTGGTCGCGATGTAGTCGGCGCTTCTGTTCCAGTCCCATTTCACGTGCAACAGCTCGTGGTTGGGATGGTCTTTCAATGCCTTCATTACCCGATCATTTAACGACCTCAGTCGTGGAGCCTTGCAGTCGATCTCTCCGGTGATCTGCCTGATCACTAGGTTGGAGTCACCACATATGATGACTCGCCCCTTCTCTTGCGACGACAGCAGGTTCAGACATAGAAGTAGACCTCGGTACTCCGCCTCGTTAACAGTAATATCCGTCGTGAAATCGGCAGCGGCTGCAACTATAGACCATTGTGGAAACTTCCACAATATGGCACTATAGGCGCCGACCTTCTTCTTCACGCTTGCTGATCCGTCAAAACTTAAGACCAAGAGCTCTTCATCATGGTCGACGGTCGGTGGCGGTCTCGAAACTGACTGCCGAGGTTGCTTCCTCGGGGCAATCGCTATCAATGCCTCGTCCACTTCAGACCGAGGGGTGATACTGGCAGCTAATGTGCCCAATATCTCTTCCTCGCCCCTGGTGCACTTAACGACCTCGAGGGTCCACTGCGACAAGACCGCCGACCATCTGCCTAGACGTCCGTCCATCCCATTGGCTGATAATAGCCAGGCCAAAGTAGACCGCCTTGACAGGACCTTTATAGGTCGGCCGACCAGCAGGTTGTAACACACATCCAGAATTCGTAGCAACGCCAGAACTTCTTTCTCGACAATTCCATAGTTCACTTCATTTGGCTTCAGCGTTCTGCTCGTGAACGTGACCGGATGGTACACACCATCATGATCTTGTACTAGAGTGGCCGAAATGGCCTACTGACTAGCATATACAATAATGGTCGGGACCTTTTCGGGGTCGAAATGCTTCAAAATCGGTACCGTCACCATCTTAGCCTTCAACATACCAAAAGCAAACTTTGCACGCTTCATATGGTCTTCGGCCTCCACTTGCGGACAATCTGCAGCAAGACCAGAGTCGGCGCCCCCATGTAAAGTTGCCCGGTCTTCTTCGCGCAACATATGGTAGTCCACTTCCCGGAGCTCATACAACACAGCCGCGTAGATAGCAAAATCTTCGATGAAGCGGCTGTAGTAGTTTAAACTTCCTAGGAAGGACTGCATTGCCTTCAGAGACTTGGGAAACGGGAGGTTGCTCAACGAATCCAGGTCCTTAGGATTAGCCTCTAGACCATTGTTCGAAACCATATGACCTAAATAGGCGACCTTGGACATACCCAAAAACTTTTTATGGCGCTGTTAGATAGGTTCCAGCGGCCGCATGTCTCCAACAATCGTTCAACCTTCTCGCACAGATCGTTCCATGACGAGGCAGGTATCAGAATGTCGTCGCTGTATGACCGCCTCCCTAGAACGGACGGTCTTCTTTCCCGATCGGGTTCACCCTCTCTAAACACATCATAATTTTTAACAGGGTCCCGATCGGTCTTGATCTTGAAGTTTCCGTACAGTGCGTTGTCTATCATCCTTTGATAGATCTGGGGCGTGTTCTTCAGACCGAACGGCATACGATTCCACTCGAAAAGACCAAACGGCGTCACAAATGCGGAAATCTCACGGGCTCGATCAGTCATCGAGACCACCCAAAATCCACTTGTCATATCTATCAAACAATACCACAAGGTCTTGTCGAAGTCTTCCAACAGATCATTAATCAGCGGAATCGGGTACACCATGAGTTTAGTCAACCGGTTTACCAGCCGATAGTCGATGCACAGTCTAATGTCAACTCCGTTCTTCTTGATAACAATTACGATCGGCGAGGCCCATGGCGAGGTCGACGGTCTAATAATCTTTGTGCCCAAAAGTCCTTTAATGAGATCAGAAAGCTTTCCCGGTACTGTGGCGCCACGCGTCGACATCGCTGAGCAATCGGCTTGGCATATCCAACGTCAATATCGCAAATCGCACCACGGGCTGCAGGTGGTAAGCCATTGCCCTTTCCGATCAGCAGATGTCTTTTCTTCCATATGATATTATTCACTGTTCTATCTGGTCTGGACTGTTAAGGTCTTGATCACCCACTTGTAAATCATCCATTGTAACTTCGGGAGAGTCGGCAGACACTTCAGGGAGGACTGCCATTTGGCTTTCCAGCTCCTGAATGTACTGTTCCCCGCCTTCATGTATACATACTTGTTCATATTCTGGGGTGATATCACCTAGACCATCTGTACCGGCTGACCCGCCCCTGGTCTTGATCGACGGGCTGTCCTTCACTGGTATCGGTCTGATTTGGAATACCGTCATGGTCCGACCTAGCAACTTCATGTTCCCCTTCTTCCGTTTCTTGCTCCGCTGTCGCCTGGTCTTGTGCTGACACCACGTTGACTAACCTTGGCTCGTCTACTTGATGGTCCACCGTTCCTGGTGACTGCGGCGCCTTTCTTCGGACCAACATCTTTTTTGGGGTGACATAACTTGGTCTTTCCACTAAAGGTGAGGTATCCTCTTCCACCGACCCATCATCGCTGATAGGATCGGTGGTCGATTGGTACGCCAGGTTTTGCCACTCGACATACCAATCGAGACTAACCCCATCTTCCTTGGTACCTTCCCTTCTGCTAACCACATGCCGACAATAGTGTTATTGTCCAGTGTCAGCGGCTTGTCACCGATATTGGTAACACGGACAAAATCACGTCGACCAGCACTCTTTACGAAGGTCGAGACCCACCGATCGCCCCTGGTCAACCACAACTTCCTCGAACGAAAACCTTTCTCAACCGGGGTATCGGCATACCGACCAACTGGGATAGTGAGGTCTTGGTCCCACCGGACCAGATCGGTATACGAACCATACAGAGGTCTTCGACCAGCCAACTGGACCTGGACATCATCCGGGAGCGTAAGCACTCCATGTGACAGGTCTAGGCGAATACCAGCTGGGACCATGAAATCCATTCCTAGTAAAGCGTCTTGACCAGCCAACTTGCCAACCCAAGCGCTGAAAAAGTAGACCAGCGATCCCGACCCATTCTTGTCTCTGGGTATCGTCTATACGACATCGGACCTTACGAGCAAAGGCGGAGTCGATTATCGATACTTCAGCTCCAGAGTCGAACAACATCGTCGCTTTCTGGTTATTAATCTTGCCACAGGCTTTCGCCTGCTTAAACCATTTATCAGGCGCGTGATACTTCCAGTATCCGCGGGATTCTCCAGGCAGAAAGTCCAACTGCATAACCACCTTAGTCCGGGAGTACTCATCGGTCTTCAGAATGTAGACCGGATGGTCTCGGTCGACGCAATTTGTAATAGAACGTGTATTGACGGTCTTATTCTCCTTGCCGACATATGCATAGATGTGAACCGTATAACGCTCGGCTCGATCCAGATTCCAACCTGGCGAGCGTTCTAGTTTAACATCTTTTCTGCGTCCGGCGGCAGCATCCCCGCGTGCTTGTCCGGCACGTACCACTTGCGCATCATGTTAAATAAATTCTTCAATCTTGGATTGGCCGGCTTCGTGGATCTCTCCACATGACTTGCATACAAAGACGCAGTGGTCCGTCGGGTGGCCGCGTCTCTCGCACTTCTTGCACACCATCTTCTTCCAGCAGTTTGGACCACTCATGTTTGCTCGACCCACAGTGGGAGCACTTCTGACGAGGGGTGTCCGGATCGGACTTGCTTCCGTTCTTTACCTTCCGGTCTACCTGGTCGGACTTCGACTTGGTCTTCGGGGCAGGTCCCGCAACATAGACGTAACGATACTGGTCTTCATCCGATGACTCCTGGCTGGATTGACTTCCACTTTCCCCTTCCGATCCCGTGCTGTCTTCGGCTACGATCGCCTTGACCGCTCGGGTCGGTCTGGTCCAGGGTCTCTTGACCGGATAGGTCTGAGTCTTGGAACGATAGCGACCTGATCCACCAGCGGTCTTCGCCCTCATACTACGCGACTGTTGTAACGTCCGCAGGGTCTGTTCGACTTCGCCCGCATCCTTAAGACGCAGTATAGTAAGCTGGTCCGCCAGTTCTTGATCGTCAAGGGTACTAATATAGTGACCACATGTTCTAAGGCGTCACCGTTCGGCGGGTTATTCTCTTTGATTGTTATGCCGGCGCGAAGTGCAGCCACGTTCAACCGATTCAAATACTCGATCGGTGTTTCGTCGGCCCGCTTCTGCATATGGTGGTACTTACGGGCGCTTGAAAATCCGGAGTTACAATATTGACCTTCAAACTCCGCACATAACAGGTCCCAGTCAGACCGGACGCCCCGACCCAACTGTTGAATCCAGTTCGCAGCCGGTCCTTTTAACAAATCCCGGAAGATTAAACAACGTTCGCTTTTTGGGGTCTTGTCTCGCAGGAACGAAGACTTGACCCGACTGAACCAAGACCGGGCCTGGTCTTCATCAGCATCCTTGTCGGTGAAGTCCTTGAGGTCGGTCGTCGCGGCCATACGGATGCGCGGAATAGCAGCAGGTCCGAAGTCGTAGGCAGTAGTGGAGGCTAGGTTAGCCTTGAGCACCTTGCCTGCGGCTGTACCATCTGACCCACCATGGTCGTCAAGACCGCAGACCGACTCCATGTCACAATCACTTGTCTTGCTTGGTCTACGCGGTCTGGACGGTTTCGGCTTGCGCTTCCCTTTGCCGGCTTGCTTAGCACTTCGAGTGGGCTTTTCCACAGATGTTACCGATTCCATATCCACATCTCGGTAAACATTGGCACTTTGCTGGGTAGACCGGTCTTGGACATGTGGGCGCAGAGGTGGTCTAACCCGTTCTTCCATGAAACGTTGCATCATCGTCTCAAACATGGCTTGGACGTTGGCTGGCGTCATGGGAAACGTGTTGATACCCTCCTTTTGCGGAACTGAGGCCTGTGGGGCTTGCTGGAGCCCCGACTGGCAAGCAGCCCCTTGCTGCCGCATGTACCTTTTTTGTTCAGACCGGGCATGGTCCACCCCCATGGTCATCCGCTCGACACCGGTATCCAACTCTGATGAGCTGTTAGAAGCCGGTGGAGACTGGTAGATCGATTCATCATCGGAACCAATGTCAACAAGCTCTGTGGAGGCTTCGGCGACCTTCATTGCCGTGGTGGGAGTTGGGCGGCGAACCGCCCCCACCAGTGGCACCAAACGGTCGTGGAGGTACGCCATCGACGCCTCACGTCTCCAAGCATCAAATTCAAACAATTTATTGACACCGGCGGGGTTCTGCATTTTAATGCCAACCTCCGCCAACATCGCCACCAAATTCTTGACGAGCAGTAATGGTCGATCACTCTGGATCGGCTCGGTAGTGGGACCGAGAAGACGGTCGGGGATATGGAGGTCCAACACCCGAAAGACCTGGTTTTGGCGAACACATCGCTTCAATTCAAAAGCATAATACGTCTTGTTCAGGTCTTGTTCGGTGATGGCCTCATCCCCGACCTTCGACTTTTCGTCGAAGTCGTCTTCGTCGGGTGGCATTCCCAGCACTTTTCTGGGCACCTTGGGTACCTTGGGGACTTTAGGGAGGTAGACCGGATCGTTTCAGTCAGCCTCCAAGTAATTTTCATCTTTTAGTTTTCCATCAATTTTTTCATTCATACACATAGGATCAGGACCTTGGTCCTGATCCTTTCCGGAACTATATCAAGACCTGCTATAGTCCCGATCGGCTCCGGTGGGAGCCTTTTGGGGAGGAAAAAACTTATTAATCCCGATCTGGTCCTTCGCCAGTCCAGATCGGACATTTCCATCTTTATCAACAACGAGAACGTAAGGCGATAGCCTTTCCTTACGTCTTCTCCAGAACGACTCCATATTCAAATCTCCAAATGCAATCTTTGATGACATCTCGCGGTGATATCCACGATCACCAAGTGATCCGGGAACGCGCACCATTGTGGTGGAGTCTAGTTCGAAATAGAAAACATTAGCATCTATAACCTTACTACCACCATCGCGCCCAGCCTTCCAACTTTCGGAGGGGGTACTCC
>JAPDHQ010005768.1:0-14532 GCA_026184515.1 Peronosclerospora sorghi | reverse complement strand
CCCTCCTTGATCACTATGCCGGCGCGAATTGCAGCCACATTCAGACGGTGTAAGTACTCGATCGGCGTCTCGTCGCCCCGCTTCTGCATGTGATGATATTTGCGAGCGCTGGAGAATCCGGAGTTGCAATACTGCCCCTCAAATTCTGAACATAGCAGATCCCAGTCAGATCGGACATCCCGACTCAACTGTTGGATCCAGTTCGCAGCCGGTCCTTTCAGCAGATCTCTAAAGATCAAACACCGTTCCTTTTTTGGTGTCTGATCCCGTAAGAAAGCAGACTTGACCCTACCAAACCACGACCTGGCCTGCTCCTCGTCGGTGTACTTTCCGGTGAAATCCTTGAGATCAGTAGTCGCAGCCATGCGAATGCGCGGGATCGCAGTAGATCCGAAATCAAAAGCGGTCGTGGAGGCTATATTAGCCCTGCGCGTTCTGCCCGCACCTGCACCGTCTGACCCATAGTGGTCATCCGGATCGCCGATCGACTCCATTTCGTAATCACTGTTCTTGCTTGATCGGCGCGATCGAGCTGGCTGCGGCTTGCGTCTTCCTTTGCCAATTGGTTTAACACCTCGAGTGACCTTGTCCACTGATGCTACTGACTCCATATCTACATCCCGGCAAATATTGACATTTTTCCGGGCAGATCGGTCCTGAGCATGAGGGCGCGGAGGTGATCTGCATCGATCTCCCATTAAACGCCCCATCATTGCTTCAAACGTGGCTTGGACATTAGCTTGGGCCATGGGCAACGTGTGGGTATCCTCCTTTGGAGGTACTGACACCTGTGGGGGCTCCTGGGGCCCCTACCGGCATGCAGCCCCATGCTGCCGCACGTCCTTTTTATGCTCCCATGGGGTGTGATCTGCCCCCATGGTCATCCGCACAACACCGACCTCCAACTCCGATGAGCTGTTAGAGGAAGGTGGAGACTGATATACCGATTTATCATCTGAGCACGCATCGTCATGTGCTGCCGTGTCTTCAGCAGCCTTCAATGCCATGGTGGGAGTTGGTCGGCGAACCGCCCCCACCAACGGCTCCAAATGATCATGGAGAGTCGACATCGACAGCTCCAGACTGCGAGTGTCCAGATCAAACAGCTTGTGGACGTTGACCGGGTTCTGCACTTTTATGACGACCTCAGCCAACATCGCCAGCAGGTTTTTCACCAGCAGCAGTGGTCGATCACTCTGGATCAGCTCGGTAGTGGGTCCGAGGAGGCGATCAGGGATCTGGGGGTTCAAAATTTGCATGACCTGGTCTTCACGAATAAATCGCTTCAACTCGTGGATGTAATACATCCTGGTCAGGTCTTATTCGTCAATAACCCCATCCCCGACCTGCGACTTTTCTTCCAAGTCGTCCTCCTCGGGCGGCATTTCTAGCCTTTGCTTGGGGACCTTAGGCATGTGGATTGGATCGTTCCGATCAGCCTCCGATTGGTTCTCATTTTTTATTCCATCAATTTTTCCATATAAATGCATAGGATCAGGACAAAAGTCATGATCCTTTCCGGAACTATAGCAAAACTTGCTATAGTCCCGATCGGCTCCGGTGGGAGCCTTATGGGGAGGAAAAAACTTTTTAATCCCGATCTGGTCCTCCACCCGGCCAGATCGGACATCGCCATCTTTATCAACAACGATAACATAAGGTGACAGCTTTTACTTATGTCCTCTCCAGAACGATTCCACATTTAAATCACTTAAGTAAGCTTTTGACCGGACATCATCTCGGTGATATCCACGATAACCAAATGATCCGGGCACGCGCACCATTGTGGTGGAGTCAAGTTCAAAATCGAACGCGGTTGTGTCGAGAACCTGACCACCATCGTGTCCAGCTTTCTAACTTACGGGGGGGGTACCCCGCGGACTTTTGCTTGCGATCCGATCTGATCGTCCGCTGCTGGCAGACGACCGATCATCAACAGAAGACGCCTGGTCCGATTGATCTTGCGTTTCCATCTCACCTTGTGTACCCGATGGAATGGGATAGTTTAATACTCGGTGGATCGTGTCGCTGGTAACTTGGGTCTGATAATATGCAGACCGTACTGGGGGGGTGTACCCTGGGCGGAACTCTTCACCCTGGGTACTTGTAGACCGGTTACACTTGAAATATGTATAGTCCAATGGGTCGACCGTCCAATCGACCTAGACCAACCAATACGAGATAATAGAGGGTAGACCACTCAACTGGTATAGCCCCTGATCAATATGAGAGAAGACCAAAGCCGGTCTAAACTCCAACCAATGTTATAGTAAACCAATATGTCCACGTAAAGATCCAATATGCTCGTGAATTCCACAAACGATATCTCCACGTAAAGACCAATCCCATTGTTAGTACGTTCCAAACGTACGTGACTTAAACTTGTGAGAAGTCAGCCAATGGACACTCCTGTCGAAGGACTTCCGGCGGGCCAAATATGTCTGCGACGCGCCCCGGCCGGGTATAATGGGCAGGAGGGGATTACTCGACCCTCTGCCCCCAAACACTTCGCGACGTGCGAAGGCGACTTAGAAAACCAAAATTTTAGAGAGTCTCTTAGGACCTCTTAGCCACTTTTCCAATCCAAGACCAATTTACTTCTTTTCAACTCCAAGGCCAATTTACTTCTTTTCCACTAACCTTACGGTCCCAATATGTACCAAACACTAAAATATGTAAAATACACGCAATGCCATGTGACTTACCAAAATCCGTGTGCTTGACACTCCTTGTACATGATAGGCTTAAAAGCCCCCTTGTTTCCACCAATCCGATCGCTGACCAGCTGATCGGCACGCCGTTGACAGAAGGTGACCGACATTTTGCCTTCGCTTCGCCACAATGTCCACTGCGGATCATCCGCAGACGGACGGGAAAACAGAACGCGTTAATCGCGTCGTTGAGGATATTCTCCGGAGTTTATGTCCGGATTCTCCAAAGAGTTGGCGTGAGATTCTTCTGATGGCCGAATTTACTATCAACAATTCGGTCCATGCATCTACGGGGTTTACCCCGTTTTACGTGAACGGATTAGTGAATCCGAGGGTTCCGTTGACGCCACGTGTGTGTGGCCCAGGGCTTGAGGGGGGAGTATTCCACGATGTCAGCCCTGTATCTGTGCGAAAGCACATCGATAAGTTTTTATCGACGCGCCTTAGTGTCTTACGACACGTCTGCGATGCCATGGCGGAAAGTCAAGAAAAGCAGAAGGAGCAAACTGATCGCAAGGGGCGGCGTAACGAAAAGACATATAAAGTAGGAGAAAGTGTTTTATTAAACGCTAAAAATCTTCCTACACATGCAGTTTCCAACGTGTAATAAACTGCGCCCCAGGTTTGTGGGGCCCTTTAAGTAACTAGCCCGAAAAGGCTTATCGTATACATTGGACATCCCGAAGGTGATGCGTACGCATCCAACCTTCTATGTCGGTATGCTTAAGCCATACCAGGACCCGGAGGCGGGCCCCCTCCTGGAGGGGTGTGGAAAGGTGGATAGCCGTAAGAGCTGTAAGGCACGGCAGGGCGAAGGAAGCCCGAAAGGGCTAAAATGCGACCACGAAGATCCGCAACGGTCGTCTCGAGAGAGTCAAGCCGCCTCACGAAGCGATCAGTGGCATCCCGCTCATCTCGGAGCCCCTCGTGGAGATCATGGATGCGATGGCTGTGTCGATCACAGCGCTCGAGAATCTCACGTCGCAATTGGACGACCTCCTCCTCCAATGCTTGATGCGGAAGGTACTCCACACTATCATGTGGAGCGTCTGATGGCGCGACGTCATCATCGGGGTCAAACCCAATATCTGGTGATGTGTAAAGGTAATCCACACTCACAGAGTTCGTGGGAGTTCGAGACTCCCCTACGGCAGGATTTCCGCGACGTCGTTGACGCTTTTGAGCGGGAGAATCCCGCTGAGAGTCAACGACCAAAGGGGCGGAAGAAGCCCCTTCACTCCCAGTAGCTGGGAGTTTGCCGGAGGCAGATGCAGAGTTTGCATTGCTCTCCGGCACCACATCGAGAGCAGGATCGTGTAGTAAGAGGCAGGTAAGTGCTCCTGCGCTTTGGCTTGGGCATATGCCAAGCGTAACGCCCTCTCTACCCGAACGTCGGGTTCAGAAAAGCTGTTGTACAGCGCATCAAAGTTGGGGAGGCGCTTCTCCCCTTCTTCCCAAGCGCGGAATGCCCGTTCTTCGTCCTCGACACTCTCGTCTCTTAGGAGAACGTAGGGAACCTCGCGAAGGATCTCTACGATGGCACCGCGTGCCTGTTTCCCGAGGCGCGCTTGGTAGGACTTGACAGTGAACTGCTTAGGCGTTAGCGGTTTGGCCCGGAGTTGCTTCCGGGGCGCAATTTCACGCGGAAGTACGGCCTCAGGACCAGGTGTATAGGAGGCTAAACCTCTCTTGACTTCGTTCTTAGCCTTCTTTTGAGGGTCACGAGGTCCCTTCCGTGCCGGTACGGCATTTCAGGCTTCATGAACCGTGTCCGGTTCATTGGTGATGGTCGCCTTCGGCGACCCGGATGCATCATTCGTAGTTGGTAGAGGTGGCGCACGAGTTAAAGCGTTTTCCCAACGTGTGGGGAATAGATTGGATGACCGACAACGCCGTTCGGCGCTGTCGGAGTCGTCAGCCTTTGTGGAGATATCCCCAAGGGCATCCACCTCCGAGTTATCGGAATAGTTTCCATACTTAGCACCACTAATGGTGTTCATGGTTAGCCAGTTGTTCTGGCAGTTGGAGTTCTCCAACTAAAATCGATTTATTGCGTAATCAATAGTCTTGATGGGGGAGGATGTAATGGGGTGCCATTACATAATAGATATTCAAGTTAGAATATCACAGTTTAATTTCAGACGCGTTGTCTGAAATTTAAATAAGAGATTATAAGTTATTATAATCTAAGAAGCAAAAGTCGATTCGGTATAAATACCGAATCTTGCAGGTTAACTAATAGTACAGTTAGTTAAAGACTTGATATTATTATATTAATTAGTTAGTTACTATACTATTATCCTCTAAACCACCCATTAAATAAACACTCTTAATTTTGCGTTCTAAACCACAAGTGAATATTAATATATTTACTTTAATTATAGGATTAGTTGTTACCAACTAATCCTGCCCTAATTGTATTGCGCGCTTCCTCGCACAAATACAGTGTAAGCCCGTAACAGGATCAGTCCTGTTACACCTGGTAGCACTTTGTGGTCCGTATTAACGACCACAGTTCCGTTCTGCTAGTTAACTAGCGGAGAGAAGATCAAGAGCCGCTAGGCATCATGTCGCGAGACATGTTGGCTTCCGAGCGAGAAAGAACGCTGGAAGAGGTGAATAAAGACTTCCCTCACTTCTCGTCGCGTAGTAAAGACGCGACGGCGGAAATTATACGGTCTATGGGGACCGACATCATTACCTTCCTCAAGAGTAAGTTTCCAGAGGAAGTGGTACAGGTGCTGAACCGCTTTAGGCTAAACCACCTAGAAAAGTCAGAACGGCCCGCGCCACCAGAGGCAGCGCGGACCGCACCTACAACGCATAGCGTTGAAGTTGTAAAGGCGCGAGTACCGCCCTTTACCGGCGAAGGGGGCTAGCCCCTTCGTAGATGGTTCGCAGAGGTGGAAGATGCCATCTCTGCGCAAAATATTGTTGACGAACGTCAACAGGCGTTCTTCGCCACAACATGTCTAGGCGGCAGAGCCAGGGCATGGGCGATGAGTCGCAGAGCCACTGATGACTCTGTGTTCCTTACTTATAAGGAATTTAAAGCTGAGCTAAAGCTCAACTTTGAAGCTCCAGAAATGGAGCTAAGTAGTCGGCAGGAGTTTATGGAACTCCGGCAAGGTAAGCTTGACCTTCAAGCTTACGCTCAGAAGACGCAATATTTGCTGTCAAATATTGTGTATGAGCCGGTGCCCCCCTGCTATGCAGGTCACTGTCTTCATGAAGGGACTCAATGATGGTCCCGTCAAACAGAGTCTCTAACGGCACCCGCCGGAGACTCTAAGGGATGCCATTGACATGAGCATCCGTGAGGAGTTCAGCATGCGATCAGCGTCATCGCATGCTGGGTACAGCCGAAGGGCTCAACAGCCCTTCGCTTTTGACATGCCGCAACAGCATGTCAACAAGCAGCAGTCGGACAGACGAAGTTCACACTTCGTCTCAAGAAATAGCCACCCGCGCCAGAGAATGGGCGGTGGAGGTCCAGAGCCGATGGACCTATCGGTTGCGGTTGCTTCGAACACGAATCAACCGAAATTTAAGAAGAATATTCGCTGCAATAGATGCGCGAAAATGGGGCATTTTGCCCATGAGTGTATGGCACCGCGTCCGGTGCCACGCAGTCAGCGGACGGAACCGTCCGCTGCACGGCGACACCAACAGGGACATCACCCTGTTGGTGCAAAAAACGAGAATCGCCAGTAGGGGCGGGGCGCCCTACTGGGAATGTTATCCCACATGCCGACATAGGGCATGTGAGGGTAATAGCCCCAGACGGGACTATGTCCTGTCAACAGGTGCAGGGTGATGGAAAGCCTCTTATTACCCTGGAGGTTAAGCCGCACGGGGGCGATGACCCCATGCGAGCTTTGTTTGACACAGGAGCGTCAAACAATTTCGTTAGAACTCAGAGTCTTACGCTGTTGAGCTTCGTGGAGGTAGAGACCCCACGAAGTATGTTGTCAGTCCGGTTAGCAACAGGTGCAACCGTGACTATTCCAAAGCGTGTGATTAAAACACGCTTCGAGTTGAATGAACTGTCATTCGAGGATGAATTCATCGTCCTCGATTTAGATGACAAGTTCGATGTGATACTTGGAATCCCATGGATGTCCAAGTTTAAACCTTCGATCGACTGGGTTAACCTATCGATCGACTGCGGCGGACGCACAGGATCTGATCACCCTGTGTGTAATCCGGCTGTATCAGAGGATACAACCGCAGCGTCAGACAGTCTGGTGGATAGCGATGGCACCACCAGGTCTGTTCTGACACGATCAGCGGAAGGTACCTCCGCTGGTGAGAGTCCAGAGGGACTACCACACGCAACAGAAGAGTCGTTGCGTGTTGGAGAGAAACATTCCACGGGTGATAAAGACCACCGTGAGAATGAAGTGATATCCACGGTGGGAAACACCCACTGTGCGACCGAAGGTTCCAACACGACGAATGAATTCCGTGTTGATGAGAGTGAACTCACGATCGAGTGAAATCGTGAGCACAACTCCGTGGTGGCCAGTGCTCACCACGTTGCGTTAGCCATGCGCACGGGTGATAAAGACCACCGTGTCGCAGAAAAGGCGGCCGGTCAGACGAGCACATCTGATCGCCAAAATTCCATGGTAGGCAGTGGCCACCACGATGATGAGTACTCGCACACGGTGAATCGTAATCACCGTGTAGCAGTCAATCAGACGAGTGCGTCTGATTGCATGGGCAGTTCCGTCGAGACGATCAACGTCTTAACGCAAACGGAGACCGGATTAGCTACCCAGTCTCTGTTGATGGAACACCCTCCGAAAGAAGGTTCGGAGGTGATGGCTCTTCCAGCGCTAAGCTGGAAGAAGTTTGTGAGAAACTTGCACGATGGTCAGATCGAACAGATCTGTATCATCGTTGCAACAGATGATGTAGTGGATATTCGTGAACGAATATCCACATTACAAGTGGAAAACATTGGGAAAGAGGTTCCCAATGATCAAACGAGAGTTCAGCGCTTTGAAGCGCAGAGCCGGGAGTCGCTTAAAGCGACCTCCCCATTTTATGAGGTACTTCTAGAATACGCTGACGTATTCCCAGAAGAAATACCTAGCGATCTCCCTAAGTAAAAGGGAACTCGTCATGAGATTGACCTCGTGCTAGGCACGAAGTATTAGGTTACGGGGCAATGGCCGTTGCCGCGTGATCAGGTAAAAGCGATCGACGTGTTCTTCGAAGCTCGTCGTAAATCAGGCCAAGTGCGGGAGTCTACCTCACCGCACTCTACCCCCACCTTTTGTGTGAAGAAGTCCACAGGTGGGTGGAGAATCGTTCACGCTTACAACAAGCTGAACGCAGTGACGGTACCGGCACAGACACCGATACCGCGGAAGGATGTCATCATAGATGGCATGTGCGGGAGCACCATCTTTAGTGTTCTCGATCTAAGAGATGGATTTTATCAAATCCTAATGCGTGAGAAGGATATCCCTCTCACGGCAGTAAGCACCCCAAGCAGCATGCTTTGGGAGTGGCTTGTTATGCCACAGGGACTTCGAAATGCCCCTGCTACGTTTAACAGATGCGTAACGCATCTATTACGCCCGGTGCGAGAATTCGCACCGAGTTATTTTGATGACGTGTTCATCCATAGTAAGGGTGAACACGATAAAAGCGATGTAGATGTCCATAGGGATCATCTACGTCGAGTGTTGGAGCTTATGCGTAAACATAAGCTCTATGCAAATATGAAGAAGTGCACCTTTGGTGCACCTGAGATACCCGTTCTTGGATGATTTGTGGGCAAGAACGGGGTGCGTCCTGATCCAGAAAAGATCAGGGTGATCGTTGAATGGCCTACGCCAAACAACGTTAAGGAACTTCGAAAGTTCCTTGGGTTGGCAACATATTTGCACAAGTATTCGTGCAACTATGCTGGGTTAATACGACCTCTTTCTCAATTACTTAAGAAAGATGTCGAATGGCATTGGGATACCCAATGTCAAGATGCTTTTGATGCAGTCAAGCAAAGATTGACTGAAGCACCTGTCTTGGCTATAGCCGATAACGAGCTTCCGTTCCACGTCGTTTGCGACGCGAGCGATTTCGCTATCGGCTGTGCTTTGATGCAGCGTGATCACGATGATCGTGATCGCGTAATCTGCTATCAATCGCGTCAATTGCGCCCAGCCGAGCGCAACTATCCAGTGCATGACAAGTAACTCCTTGCCATGAAGTACGCACTGGATAAGTTTCGGATCTATCTATTGGGAGATAGGCCGTTTGTGGTTTACACGGACCATGCGTCGCTACACACGGCCGTGAATTCACCACACATTTCTCAAAGAATGGCTCGATGGCTGTCATTCTTTGCTGAGTACAACTTTACTGTTGAATACAAACCCGGAAAGTTGAACGTGATAGCGGATGCGCTATCACGAAGGCCCGATTACGAGACGAAACCATCCGTAACCGAAGGGGCCAGTGCAAACGCAATCCGTTGCACTGCTTTGTCGTCGTCAATTATACGACAAGTACGCGAGGCGTACAAAACAGACGAGGAGACACGTCTGTTGATTGATTACTTACGTAATCAATCAAGTGAGAAACGCGACGAGCTCCCAGAGTTCCTCCGCGCTTGCGTGCATCGATATCGACTGCACGATGGTCTGCTGCTTTACAGCACAGACCAAAAAGATGAAAGTCGCATCGTCGTTCCAAACGACGATGATCTCAAACATCAAATTATGTTTGAGTATCATGATGCACCGATTTCTGGGCATCAAGGTCGAGAGAAGACATACGCTTCTCTCGCACGTGACTTTTACTGGCGAAACCAGTACAAGTGGGTACGCAAATACGTACGCGCTTGCGAGATTTGCCAGCTCGTTAAGCCTGCGCAGTCTGCACAGGCTCCGCTGCAATCTCTGTCGGTTCCGACAGAGTGTTGGAAGTCCATTTCAATGGACTTCGTATTCGGTCTTCCACCCGACAATAGTCGGAAGACTGGAATAGTGGTCTTTGTAGACCGTTTCAGTAAGATGGTACATCTTACTGCAGTATCAGCGAATGTAAACGCCGCTCAAAAAGCGCGGATATTCGTTGATACGGTATTCCGTTTGCACAGAATGCCGGAAGACATTGTCTCGGATAGAAATCCGAGATTTACAGGACGTTTCTGGCAAGAAACGTTCTCATTGTTGGGAACCCAGTTGAAGATGTCAACTGCGGACCATCCGGAAACGGATGGGCAGACGGAACGGGTTAACCGCGTTCACGGAGACATGTTGCGATCATACGCACATGCCTTTGAACAGTGGAGTGACTACCTGTCACTCACTGAATTCGCGATTAACAATTCGGTGCATGCTTCAACTAAGCATACACCGTTCTACGTGAATACCTCAAGGCATCCACGAACCCCAGCTTTACTTGGCGGTACGCCAAATCTAAGTGGGGGAGGGACCCGCTCAAATTTTAAGCGAGTCAATGCGCAAGTTGCAACTGCAACTTGTGAACAAAACGATGGCCCTTCTACTGAATTAAAACCGAAGCTGCATACGATGAATATGTGTCTGCAGAAATGGCTTCAGACAATGAGGACAATACACCTAATGCTGATAAAGCAGTAGATGAATTCGTATTACAGCTCCAAGCTGTAATACGCTATGTAAAGGATGCACTTGCATCTGCTTTTGACAAGCAGAAGCAAAATGCAGATAAACAAGGAAGGAAGAACAAAAACTACTTTCTTAAAGGTGAATTAGTATTAATAAGTAATACTAATTTGCCTACACATGCAATAAACAACTTCCCTACACGGAAGTTGCTTCATAAGTACATTGGACCCTTCAAGGTCCAAGAGATTCGGGGGAATGCCTATACCTTAGACATTCCCACAGCAATGCGGCTCCACCCAACATTCTATGTTGGGCGGCTCAAGCCGAATCACTCGTCTTCGTCTTACGACGAGACACAGAACCACGGAAGATACCGTGCTTCTCCAAGTCTCCCAAGAGAGACTAGTAATCGGCCTCCAGCCGTTGATGAGCAGATCGGAGAGTCATTAACTCCGCCTTCGACTGCTCGAGATCAGCCGTGCGCCGATCGAGCTCTCTCTTATAGCGAGAAAGCTCAATGTACAGAAGATCATTCTTCTGCTGGAGGGCAGTGTGCGCTCCGAGGATGTCGCGGACATCCTCGCGAAGAGACCGATATGTCTTCACACAGTGAGACATATCGCTGCTCAAGGAGGAATAACCCTCCTCGAGCTTGCGGAGCGAAGAACCATGCTCCGCAACAACAACGGCGAGGTAATTCTCAACCTCCGCCGCCCCTGATTGATAATCAGTGGAATAAGCGATATTTTCTCGAGCGCTTGATCTCGAAGCGCTCGGTGCCTTTGAAGAAGGGGCAGCGTACCGAGTACTTGGTACGCTGGCTGGGATATACCCAAGAGTTCGACTCTTGGGAACCGATTGAGGTTCTGAGGACCGACGCCCCAGACCTTTCGACTGAGTTTGAGGAGAAGTCTCAAACTCATAATGCGAAGTAGCATCAACAGTAGGTGTTGATGCATTCAGGGTATCAATTAAACCCTGAATTTTGGCGGGTACGGAAAAACAACCGTATCCCCGCAACTCCTCCTCTGACAGACGAGGAGTGCCCTGCGTACACCGCGGGCAAACGTGGTGAGAAGGGACACCACACTTTAACCCTTCTTTGATGCAAGCAAAATGACGCATTCCATTTTGCCTGTTCGAGAGTGCTTTAAAAAGCGCTCGCGCATTACGTGAGCTTTATTCACGTAATCATCTGGGCTTTTGTTGTAGTTGTCAACAAAAGCATTCCAACTCTGAGTCAGGGCGTCTTTATCGTCCCTGTTCTTCCTTGACCCTTTCCGTCTCGAATAATATCGAACCTGGAAAAAAGGGTCAATAAAGTACAGACGCCTATCGTCTGTACTTCGATCGAATCGACGTGATTGGATGTCTTCGCAGTCATCCAGCACGTTGATATCGAACAACGCATACTGGCAGTCCCGTTTACGGTGACCGCCACTGTTGGGGGAAATAGCCCAGCCAGGGGTCCAAAACCCCACTCTGTACGGAACATGTGGTTCCGTACGATGATACGCTTTAGAAGCGGCAGCCGCCGCTTCTGTTCGAGCCCTTTTAGCAGGCGTAGCACCGCCTGCTTCAACACCACGCGCCGGGGTTAAATCACCCCGACGTGGAGAAGTACTTGGTCCAGGTGGGGCTCTGCGTTCCCGCAACAACCTGTGATGATCAATGTCGCTGTCATAGCTGACAGCGACACTAGAGTCGTCATCGCTGTTAGGCGATGAGCACCTAGCGAGTTTCGACTCGATAGATCCTTTAGTGGGGACATCTGTATCCCCATCACTTTGTTCGGAGTCAGAACTCCCGAACATGGCCCTCTTGGCAACACGCCATTCGGAAGTTGCCATCGTGCGAGATGTTGCATTAGCAACAGCTCCCTGTTTTTTGTCAGATGCCGCCTTAGCAGCATCTGTGGTCGAAGAAGGTACGTCTTCCGACCTTTGCGTAGTTGACGCTGCTAATGCAGCGTCACCGTTGTCACTCAACACCTCAGCACCTAGTGCTGAGGCGAAGGAATAAGTTCCTTCATTGTTTTCAGCAGCGCTCTTTAGAGCGCCGCCGCCGTGTGTCTTGACCATCGAGTCGATGGTCAATCCGTTGGTGAATGAGAAATTCTGACCAACAAGTGCCACCCATGATTGGCCAAAATAAGAATTATTATTGGCCAACCACCTTAAGTGGGGGGTGATGTAATGGGGTGCCATTACACAATACATATTCAAGTTAGAATATCACAGTTTAATTTCAGACGCGTTGTCTGAAATTTAAATAAGAGATTATAAGTTATTATAATCTAAGAAGCAAAAGTCGATTCGGTATAAATACCGAATCTTGCAGGTTAACTAATAGTACAGTTAGTTAAAGACTTGATATTATTATATTAATTAGTTAGTTACTATACTATTATCCTCTAAACCACCCATTAAATAAACACTCTTAATTTTGCGTTCTAAACCACAAGTGAATATTAATATATTTACTTTAATTATAGGATTAGTTGTTACCAACTAATCCTGCCCTAATTGTATTGCGCGCTTCCTCGCACAAATACAGTGTAAGCCTGTAACAGGATCAGTCCTGTTACAGAGGATGTAACAGGGTTACATTCTGGTTACATTTAGTATGTGTGGTGTACGTGAGTACACGGTTAGCGTTAGTATTGACCGGTCCGAAAGGTTTTGGACCATTGGTTATTTTAACCAATCAGGGCAGGAGCCCTTGGTGGAGGCGTGGCATCCACCACGTGTTAGTACACAGGTGGTGTACACTACATTTTAGCTAGGTACGAATTTAGTAAGTTCTACTTAGTATTACATATAGTTTACGTTAGTTTAAATTAATTTAGGCTAATTACATATTAAATATACATTCAGTTTACATTTCACTCAAAGACTACAGGACGCTCGACCTCGACCGGTCGAGCGCGTAGTAAGTGTAGTAGCGTAAGGGAAGTTCTTCTCTTAGCTACCCCCTTATTAAGGGAGCCTTTTGTTAAGGCGTTGGCTTGTGCTAACTAGTAAACCAAAGTGGAATCTTGGCCCCAAGTAAGATATCTCTCTCTTACTAAGCCCTTTTATAAGGGAATATCGGCTAAGTAGCGGCACATCGACGCTTTAGGAAAGTCTTCCTCTGTGCGCTAGCCGCACCGTGCGTGTACGCATCGGCTACAGATCGGCTTGACATCACCCACGTCGATGTCACAGATCGCTCCTCAATCAGCAAGGGGTAAGGCGTTGTCTTTCCCGATCAGCAGATGTTTCTTCTTCCATATGATCTTCTTTAGCTGATCGATCTGGTCGGGACTGTTGACATCCCGATCACCCACTTGCAGATCGTCCAAGGTGACTTCGGGCGGATCAGCAGACACTTCAGGGAGGACTGCCATCTGGCTCTCCAGCTCCTGAATATATTGATCCCCGCCCTCATGGATACAAACTTGGTCGTCTTCCGGGGCAATATCACCCACACCTTCCTGATCGGTTGAACACTGCTGTTCCCGATCGGCGGGCTGCCTTTCAACTACATCGATCTGCTTAGGCGCGGCATCGTGGTCCGCCACAGCTATGCCATGTTTCTGTTTTTCTATTCCCGGCTCCGCTGTCGCCTGTTCTTGTGACGCCACCACGATGACGAACCTTGGCTCATCTGCTTGATGGTCCACCGTTTCCGGCGACTGCGGTGCCTTTTTTCGAACTAACACTTTCTCTGGGGTTACATAGCTGGTTCGTTCCACCATAGGTGAGGTATCTTCTTCCACCGATCCATCATCGCTGATCAGATCGGTTGTCGCCTGGTATGCCAAGTTCTGCCACTCAACATACCGTCTCGATCCGATCGAGACGAACCCCATCTTCCTTGGCACTTTCCCTTCTGCCAGCCACATGCCAACAATCGTGTTGTTGTCGAGCGTAAGCGGCTTGTCACCGATATTAGTGACTCGGACAAAATCATGTCGGCCGGCGCTCTTCACAAAAGTCGACACCCACCGATCGCCCCTGGTCATCCATAACTTCGTTGATCGAAAACATTTTTCGACCGGGGTATCAGCGGATTGGCCGACTGGAATGGTAACATCTTGGTCCCACCTAACCATATCGGTGTGCGATCCGTATAGGGGCCGCCGACCAGCTAACTGGATCTGGACCTCATCCGGGAGTGTAAGCACTCCATGAGACAGATCAAGTCGAATAACCGCCGGCACCATGAAATCC
>JAPDHQ010005767.1:0-11393 GCA_026184515.1 Peronosclerospora sorghi | reverse complement strand
AGTTGGACGCAAAAAGAGAACTTTTATTAATGCTTATATCCTAATATATACCAATTACCTAATATCAGCCAATCAGAACTACCCATTTCCATGTGCTTCGTCGACCAGTCGACCTGATTTTCGCCTACCGTTAGGGAACTGTATCAGTTGTCGCGTCGTCCCAGATATCCCGTCCATGTCCCGTCCATCTTTGTCACCGTGGTACCAACAGTTGTACCCATAGTGGTACCGACAGTTGGGAAAAAAAATTACGGTATACTTTACCACAGCCGCCCCTGAACCTCGTCCCAGATGGACAGTGGTTGGGGCGGGGGTCTATCATGCCGTTGCTACGTTGCCACCCATATCATAAACCACGACGTCGTCGTCGATCATGCAGTCATTATCCATCAATCATGACGTCATAGAACACACCGTTGTCACCCAATGATCAAGCCATCGTTGATCATGTAGTCATCACCCATCAATATGCCCTTTCTCCCATTTATCAAGTCACATTCGATCAGATTGTTGCCACTCATCAACCGTGACATCACTGATCATATCCCCTTGATCACACATTTCCAGATTTTTTCAAGCGATTAATCATGAAGATTATCACGGATGGCGACTCATCCTTCGATCGTTCCACGGCCGACCATTTGATCTCGGCGGTCAATCAGGCTTATGCACAACAAGAGACGATACGCACGCAGCAGGAAACGATACGCAAGCAGCAAGAGGAGATCGTCGTGCTGACCGACTTGATGTCGATGCTCGAAGATTCTACCCACATGGGACAGAAACGACATGCACGCATTGCCCGTAAACTTGCTGATCGCGAGCAGCAGATCGCGTGGTTACGTGATCATGCCGTGCACTTCCGTGACTACGTTCGCACTTACTTAAAAGACCTCAAGTCCCGACTGAAAACCTCCGAAGAAACTCTGTTCGAACAATAAGGTAGGATACGTGACTTGGAGAGCGGTCGTGCGCGGGACAGGTATCTGCTATCGGTCCACGAAGAGACTGTTGATCATCAGGCGCAAGAAATCTTGCTTCTTCAGGGATCCCAAGATCAAGAAACTCTCAACCAACTCCGTCAGCGCCTGATCACGGTGCAACGCAAACGCGACCACGTTTTATCGGTGAGCAAGCGTTTATCCGTGCAGCTGGTCAGACTCTCATCCAAGTCTCGGAAGCGAAAAATCCAGCGTGATCGCATTCAAGCCGAGAATGAGACCAATCTCGTGAAGATGGACGACCTAGCCGCTGTCCATGCCGGGGATGACGAGTTATCTGCGCGCCTCGATGTGGTGTCGGCCGACAGGGCTGAGCTGGAAAGACTGCGCACTCAAAATCCCAAGTTGAAAACAGAACTTTCGACTGCTCGGCGTCGCCTTCGGTCAGTATCGGCGGATCGTGACGCACTGCGCGGTGAATTACAACGCGTTCAGGACGAAGCCACGCAATTGCGTACGCAACTTTCAGACGTCCAAACCATGCTGGATGGCGTAGCATTACACCTACAAATCACCCCGAGTGCAGGTTCCACTAATACGTATCCCAATCCGGCTGCAGGCTCGTCTGCTGATCTTCCGAGCAGTTCATCCAATAATTCTTCTATTCAGCCTGCTTCTTCGCTCCAGAAATGCCTTCGGCGTTCAAAATCTGCTTCTCGGTCCAAAAGACAACGTCTAATCTCTTCTATTCCCAAAAGGAGTGGGCTGTCAGATGATGATTGTCCGCCCGATCAGCCGGATGATGTTCAAGGCGATTCTTCTGCATCGGTCGGCCCGCAGATTCCGTCAAGCCCCACAATCAGCGAGTTTGGTAGCGAAGGTTAGCGTGATCAAGACTCTGTCGAATTTCTTTTCCCTCACACGGGTGACTTCAAGTCGCTGATATTGGTGCCTGATGGTGCGCATGATGATGACAGCTTACCATGGACCTCAGGGCAAATCATCGGCTTTTATCTAGGCAGCGTCTCAGTACAGGTGGTATTTGAGTAGCTGGCACGCCCCGTGGGATGGTTGTTTCTCACTGTCACGGACGCCTCTGCGTCTGATCAGTGGTACAGTCACCTGATCACCCAATCGGCAGTGGAATTACTATACTCGCGACGCCCCTGGGACATATTCAAGCGTATGATGCCACCTGTCTCTTTCCACTCAGTCGGCTGGTTTGCTTACTGCGAAGAGAGATATCAGACGTTCCTGGACCATCATGCGCAGGCGATCTGGGAGTCCACTCATTATCTCCACATATATCAAGGCCTCAGAGAGCGCGACTCTTCTTCTATGAATATTACAAGCTCGGCGTCAGCGTAGAATCCGCGCCGGGGAATCAGGGGAGAAGGTCGTGGAGTTGCAAGGCATGACCAGTGGGGTGTTCGATCTCAACATTTTCTTGGACCCGGCGATCTCACATTGAGCTTAGAATCGCCCCCTGAAATACGCTCCAGCTGATGATGGTACTTGGTACCCGGGGTACTTATCGGACCCACCGCCTCAGATCTTGCGCGATGCATTGTGTGAGGTGGACGTCTTTGAACCTTGGCGAATCTAGTATCGCCTTTCCACGGGCGATCACCCTGTCAATAAGATTCCCCGACTTCACCGCAAAATTTACGGATCGAGCTAGCCTGTTGATCACTTCTTTCTTCTTCCATCAATAAACATTCTTGATAAAAGTAATTCCAATCGTTGCTTCGTCACTTTTCAATGAATTCACATAAATCGATCTTCCATTGGCTCATCTGTCCTTACTCCATCACCAAATATCGCAATATCCATCGTAAATTCACCACTTCAAGTAAATCGTCATTTCTTCATTAATCATGAATTTCGTCAATAGCTCTTCTTCAATCCCAGGTTCTTCGATCATAATTTCACAGTCAGTTCGTCGATCATTTGTTAGTGGGACTCTTCGTCTACCTGCATTACATCAAACCGATGTCTGTTGATCATCTTCCTTTCGAAGTCCTTGATGAGAGCATCGCAGTTCAGATCTGCCTCGTCTAACCATGACGGCTCGTCATGACCCTTCCAGTAGACTTGATATTCGCGTAACGTTCTGCCGTATCTGGTCTTTCGGCCAGATCGGACATCGGTGATGCGATCGACTTCAAATTCGTCCGGCTCTAGGGTCCTTTCCCAGCTGTCATCGGGTAGTAAAGCTTCATCGAAATCAAAACGATCTCATACCCCAGCTGCCAGCACAGCAGGGGGTCGATCTGGAAATTCCTTGACAAATTTCAACTTGGAAAGTGTACGACTGGAAATATGCGATAGTCAGTGCCAGCCGTAATTATATTGCAGAATGTTCACCAATCACCTCATCGACTCTGAAGGTTCTATGCCACATATGCGCCAGTTTCTTCGTGAACCCTTTTTTCACCCGGTCGAGGTATAACCAAACCCTCGATCCAGCTTCTATCTTGTGCGGTGTCACCTGAGCATTATGATTTTCAGCTCGATCAGCCACTTCTTGGTGCAATCGACTGGTCACTTGATCACGGGAGTATCGGTAGTCTTTTCTGCAGCCTATATCTCCACCGACGAGCGTCACGGTCTTTACGCCGAATTCCACCCAGTTGCAATGTTGATTTCAACGATGATCGCGGATCCCAACCATACTCCAAATAAAATGGTGTTTCTCCACGAATGCGATCATGGGTCGAATTTAGCGCGAATACCAGTCGCTATGCATACGAGCTCCAATCATTTTGACCGACATCAGATACATACATCTTGATCGCTCGGGTGATTGTTTGCACCGTTTTTTCTGCCTTGCCGTTAGCCTGTGGACGATATACCATAGTGGCACTCTGTCGTTGTCCCACGATCTTGTTGAACGCACGAAATACTTCGGACATAAAACCGGGCTCTCGATCGTGCCTAATCACCTCACTAGCTCCAAATCGTTGAAATACACATTCTTCATAATTTTCGTCGACCTTCTGAGCTGTGCGACGATCGAGCCTTCAAAATCACCATACCCGTGAACAGATCGGTCCAGATCAACAATTCCGTTTGCCCGTCAGTTGAAAGAGATAGCGACGGGATATGATCCATGGCTATCACTTGAAATGGGTACGTAGCTTCAATATTTCCCGGCGACATACCCTTGATCACAGGCTGGCACTTCCCCGTATCACAATCTACGCATTGCCCAACAAATCTTTGTACGCTGCGGAACAGACCACGCCAATGAAAGTATCGTCCGATCCGCTGATATGTACGCCCTACACCCTGGTGACTACCTTCCAAACTCACATGATAGCGGTGGAGGACATCCGTAGAGATTTCAGGTAAGACCAGCTTGATCAAAGAGTGTCGTTCATCTTGATCCTCTTGATCACAGCTGGATCTTACTTTAGCCATATTTCCACAGTAGATCAACAACCCTCGGTCGTCGACTCATAACAATCGGCGATTTTCGCGCAATCTTTCACCTCGTCTGCGATCAATTGTGACACGTTACCATGAAAGTAACATCGCAAATCACAAATCCACTTTTCTTCGTCTTGCGCCTTTTTAACACGTCCCGCCCTTATCGCTTCTATGGATACTTCGGGCCACGTTGACGGTCGCGTTTGACGAAGGTTACGTGATCGCGTAGTCACCAGCACTTTCGGGACAGTGGGACCCTCTTTCCAGGTAATCACTTCAGGCAATCTGTTCAGATCGACCAATTCTTCCAGCTGTTTTTCGTCATCGATCTCACATCGTGCTCCATCCCGCATGGCCGTAGTGGTGATGTGATCAGCACTCTTATTCCAATCCCTTTTAACGTGCAGCAGATCATGATCAGGCCATTCGCGAAGGGGTTTCAGCGCGCGCTGTTGCAATACTTGCAACCGCGGAGCTTTGCACTCTATTTCGCCACGCATTTGTCTCATCACCAAATTCGAGCCTTCACACACGATCACCCTTCCTTTGGGATATTTCGACAGTAGATCTAAACTTAGAAGCAAACCATGATACTCGGCTTCATTCCCCGTGATGTTAGGTGGATGATCCGCAACCGCGATCATGATCTTCCACTCCGGAAATTTCCACAGAATAGCACCGAACGCGCCAACACATCGCTTAACACTAGCAGATCCATCGAAACTGATCACGTATAGATCTTCGCCTTTCTCAACCGTGGGAAGTGGCACTTCAATCGTTTGTCTAGGCAACTTTTTCGGTGCGATTGCAATCAGGGCTTCGTCAATTTCGGTGCGAGGGGTGATACTTTCGGCTATCGCCCTAGTACCTCCTCTTCTTCCTGCACACATTTCTTGATCTCAAAGTCCCACTGTGACAAGATCGCGGCCCATTTCCCCAGTCGCCCGTCTAGCCCGTTGGATGTTATAACCACTTCAACGTGGATCGACGTGACAAGAAGATGATCGCCTTTCCGACCAGCATCGTAAAGTAGACGTCATGAATTCGCAGAAGAGCCAACACTTCCTTTTCAACGGAGCTGTAATTCAGCTCACCTCTCTTCAGCGTCCGGCTAGCAAATGCGACGGGGCAATATACTTGATCATGCTCTTGCAACAACGCGGCGGACACTGCCCACTTGCTGGCATAAACCACGATCACCGGCGTTTTGGCTTGATCGAAATGACACAGGGTTGGGGCTGACGCAATCTTTGCCTTCAGCATACAGAATGCCACTTGTGCTCTAGTTAATCGATCTTCTTCGTGAACCGGACTCTCATTGATCAATGATCGACGCCTTAATTCTTGATAATCCATTTCTCGTAACTCATAGTGTACTGCTGCATAGATCGCGAAGTCTTCAATAAATCAACGGTAGTAATTCATACTCCCCAAAAACGATTTCATAGCACGCAAGGTACCAGGAAAAGGAGAAGGCAAATCGATCAGATCATCCAAATTCTTTGGATTTGTTTCCAAACCGCGGCTAGAGACGTGATGTCCTAAATAAGTCACTGCACTTCGCCCCCAGTACAATTTAGCCACGCTGATCGACAAGTTCCACTGATCACATTTTTCCAACCGGTTTCGCACTTTGTCACACAAGTCCGCCCAGGTAGGTTCAGGGATCACAATATCATCGATGTAGGATCGTCGCTGCAACACATACAGGCCTTGTGCTCGGTCAGGCTCTCCCGTAGTAAATACATCCGATGCGTCATCGGCACCGTCCTTAACCTTGAGATAACCATACAGTGCATTGTCGATTAACCGCTGGTAGATCTGCGGAGCATTCTTTAGGCCGAAGGGCTTCCTATTCCACTCAAACAATCCAAACCGAGTGACAAAAGCCGAAATCTGACGTGCTCGATCGGTCATAGACACGACCCAAAAACCACTTGACATATCCAAAGAGCAAAACCACAACGCTTTATCCAAACCTTCAAGCAAATCAGAGATCAGAGGCATAGGGTACACCATCAAACGCGTGAGTTGATTCACCGCGCGATAGTCGATACATAATCGAATATAAACCCCTTCTTCTTCACTATGATCACTATAGATGATGACCAGGGTGATGTAGATGGACGGATGATCTTCGTGGCTAAGAACCCCTTGATCAAGGCTTATAACTTCTCGCGAAATTGTGGAGAAACCTTCCAACACTTTTGAGCGATCGGGCGCGCGTTTCCTACGTCAATATCACAAAGCACTTCACGTGCATAACGAGGTAACGCGTTTCCTTTCCCGATCAACAGATGTTTCTTCGCCCAAATTATATCACGAAGCTGGTCAATTTCTTCTGCTGTGTTGATCAATGGATCACCAACTTGCAAATCGTCTTTTGTCACTTCTTCGGTACTTGCAGACACCTCAGGTAGCGTGACAAGCTGTTTCTCCAGCTCTTCCACGAACAAATCTCCGCCTTCATGGTAGCACACTTGGGCATCGGTAGGAATCACACCGAATTCACCGGAATCGGTTGAGACAGGATGCTCACGCATATCTTGGACAGGCTCATATATTGCAACAGGTCGTTCAACTCTGTGACCAAGGGTCGGACCTTTCACACTCGGCTCCCTATCGCACTTTTCTTGCAATTATTGTACCTTCCGCGATCTTCCGGTTACTAATGCCACAGATGCCGTGATCGAATCCGTAGGTCGTACTAAAATTCCCTGGGGAATTGGGTACTCCTTTTTCTCAACCAAAGGACCTTGATCGACACTTTCTTAATCGTCATGCACCGAATCAGTAGAAGCTTGTTACGCTAGATTCTGCCACTTCTTATAGCGATTAGATCCCACCGAAATAGACCCAGGGCGACGAGACACATCGTCTTTGTTCATCCAGATACCTAAAATCGTATCATCTTGTAGGATGATCGGATGACCAGCAACGTTCATCATGCGCAAATACCGTAGATTACCCATGCCCCTAGTAATAGTTGGGACCCAATATCTTCCGCGAGTAATCCAAAACTTCCGAGACCGTTTATCACGAATTCGGACCTCCGCAGATCGACCTACTGGGATCTGCTCGTACTAATCAAGTTTCATATAGTTTACACTCGATCCATACAGCTGTCCATAGCCTTCTTATGGGATGATTACTTCATCAGGTAGACTCAGTGCGCCGTGGCCGACGTCCAATCTGACACCAGCTGGGATCATAAAATCCATACCCAATATAACATCCTGACCAACGAGCTTCCCCACTCATGTATGAAAGTAATAAGCTAAAGATCCCGCTAACGTCACCTTGATCTTACTGCGCCCTTCTGTAAGGTATGCACTTTCTACGATACCAACACATTCTTGTATGTGGCTCGTGTCGATTTGACAACCCACCTTACGAGCAAAGGTTGAGTCGATGATCGAAACTTCGGCACCAGAATCAAATAGCAACGTGGCACGTTCGTTATTAATTTTTCCCCTAGCCTTGACATGTTTAAACCATTTCTTGGACGAGTGGTACTTCCAATATCCACGTGATTCACCCGGAAGCAAATCTATTTCTATGATCACCGGGGACCGAGAAAACTCATCGATACGGAAATTAGCCAAACGTGGTAAATAAGGCTGATCACATTTATCGTTAACCTTTTCTTCTGCTTTATCAACCTTCTTCTTATCCACATATGCAAAAATACACAAACCAGAACGCTCGTCTCGTACCAGATTCCAACCTGGCGAGCGTCTTGTTTAACATGTCTTCTTCTTCCTTGGGCAACATTCCGGAATGCTTTGTAGGGTTGTAACACTGTCGAATACGATTGTAGAATTCCTCCATAGGTCACTTTCCAGCGTCATGAACTTCACCGCACGCACGGCAGACGTACAAACAGTGATCAGTCGGGCGGCCCTTCTTGCCACACTTCAGATAGGTCAGGCGTTCCCAACAACGTAAATTATCATGCTTGGTCGATCCACAACGACTGCATTTCTTCATCGCCCCTTGATCAACTGCACTTGATTCACTTCGTTTACCAGATCGAGGCTCATTAGGCTGGTCATGCGTCACCAGTTGATCGCGCATAGCGGCAATCATGTGACGACGCTGATCACCATCGCTTCCACTGTCGTCGGCACTTGATTCCTCACTCCCAGAAACCGTCTTGATTGCGTGTACAGCCTTAGGATTCCGCAGCGGAGCAGATGACCGAGCTTCACCAGACCTTTGCGCCTACCGCCGCCTTTGGCTGGCAAGAATTATTGTGTATGCTGGAGCCTACCGCCGCCTTTGGCTGGCACGAATTATTGCGTGCATAAGCGCGCAGCGTCTCTTCCAGGTCCGTAACGTTATCCAAACGCAAAAGTGACAGCTGGTCCGCGAATTCGCGATCAGCCATCGTGTAGATAAAGTATTGTACATGTTCACGTAAAATCGTAGATGATCCCTCCTTTATCGACAACTTGGCCCGAATTCCGGCCACATTCACCCGATGAAGATATTCGATGGGAGTTTCATCAGAAAGCTGCTTCTTGTAGTAGTATAGGCGAGATGCCGATTAATCACTTCCGCAGTACTGAATTTCGAATTCTTCAACAAGACATTTCCAGGTTCCACACGTTGCTCTGCTCAACTGGCGATGCCAATTGCGCGCCGGTTCTTTAAGCAGATCACCCATTATTAGACACTTCTCGTGATCGGAGGCTTGATCACGCATAAATGCTGACTTCAAATGACTAATCCAATTCCGCGCTTGATCTTCATCCACTTCCTTCCTTAAAAAATCTTTAAGATCACTGATCGCAGCCATTCGAATCCTGGGAATCGGCTGTTGGTCAGGCATTCCGGTGTACGCTGAAGCAACCGTGGCTTGTCGAGGCATAGTGATCGGCTCATCTGGATCGATATAATCACGCTATTGTTGATCATGGAGAGAATATACAGATTTCATGTCAACATCTCTAACCGTCGCCGATCTTCTTGACTTTGACTGATGATCACGGAGGAATGCACCGATTCCATATCAACATCCTTAACCGTCGCAGCTCTTCCTGGATTTGGCTGGTGACTTTTCGTGCGAACGACTCCAGGTGTCGACTTGCTTCTTTCCTCAGCCAAACCCGCCCCATTGCCTTATCAAAAAATATTTGCAGCCGTGGGTCCTGCGATGATTGATCATCTTCTGCCTTGACTGATTGAAGTTCCTTCTTAACAACTGAGAACTTGGCTTCATCCTCCCGGCAAATCGTCATCCGGGTAGTCTTGGGTTCCACACTTCCGGCACATCTCGACTCCACATCAGAAATATCGCCTTTCGAAGGAGCAGATTCATAACAGAATGATCCCGTATGTTCTGCCACGTTATTCGACTGACACGCTTCGATTGCCAGCAAAGTACGAGAGGGTTCCACCTTAGCAGATCGACCCACTATGGGTACCAACAGATCAAACAGCCGCTGGGTGGTGGTCGACACATCTTCAGGGTCGAGATTGAACACTTCTTCGGCATCATAAGCGCCTGGGATCAGATCAACCTGCTTGATCATGCGTGTTAGCCCTAACACCATCTGAAGCTTGTCCTTCCCATCCGTGAATGGTTGATAAACCGGTCCGTTCAGCGTCCCGCTGATCGTGACCTTGAGTAGGTTCATGATATAATTCTCCAATAAGAAGTCCTTCAGTTCTTTCATGTAAAACGTCCTTGCCAGATCAGATTCTGATGGTGCCTTACTTGATCGACTTCCGTCGCTCTCCAAACTAGGCGCCATTAACGACGCCTTCGGTTTCTCCGGGTCTTAGTACTTCACTATCGGCTTCCAATCCAGATCATTATATACACACATATATTTGGCGGATCATAACGCAAGTTGTGATCCGCATGGGATACCGAAGGAGCCTCGGGAGGTGGTTGAGGCTTTTCCTCCTTTATTTCATTAGGGTACCTCCCTAGGCCCTGATGATAATCATTTCCTTTCTTCTTCAGACGTGACAACGGCGACTTGCCTTCCATCGTCACAACCACCTCCTCCTTTTCCACTTTTATCTTCAATTCTGCTTCTGCTTCCGTTTTCACGTCCGAATCAGCGCCATATTGCGTAGAATTGCAAAGATATCCCGCTTCGCCCAAAGATCCGGGCACGCGCACCTTTGTATTGGAGCGGCTGATCAGAGTTTTTGAAGCTTGATCAGGCGTTACCACGGCGCCCGGACTGCCGACTAACGAAGGGGGTCCTTCGGTTGTCCTGTGACTGCTTGTGTTTCTGCTCACCTTGTGTACCCGAAGGCTTGGGCGTGGGTCGCTCTCCAGGTGGTGGGGATGTCACACTGCAATTCCTTGATTCAAGATTGGGGTAATTCGTGGTAAATCGTCCGATGTGTTGATCAGGCGTGATCAGGTGTAATCAGGCTTGAATCAGGAGTTATCAGGTGTTATCAGGCTTGATCAGACTTGATCAGGCGAGAAAAGTCGTTCATCAAGGCCGTCAATCAATGATCAGGGGTGATCTGGGTTGATCAGGGCCAATAATCGGAAATCGCAGGTTCCTGATCCAATTAGCTGATCCGGCACGAGTTGGTGCGACTGCGGGTTGATGATCGCAGGTCGCAGGTATCAGATCGTCGATCTTGGTGGTGATCAGTGAAGGGGGTACTTGATAAAGCAGCAGAAGTCTTCACAACTTGATCACGGAGCCTCTTAAGACTAATCCGCTAATAGAATACCCAATATATTATGTATTCTTAGCTATACTTAAGAGGGAGGGGAGATTTCCACAATCCACATAGAGTTCCCGTGGGGCGCTTAGAGCAGCCGAACTAGGGGCCAAACGTGGACCAATGGGAAAGAGGTGAGAGCGCACTGCTCTATCACGTTCCCAAGACCAAAAACCTTTTCAAAAGAACCGCTGACACAGCGGGCGGAGTCGCGGGGCGAGTTCTCAACACTCTACGCCTGCCGGTGGGCAAAAAATGCACTAAGTGCTCCCGCCCGGGACGTAGAGGTGCTTGCAGAAGAGGGGGGCGCAAAGGTGC
>JAPDHQ010005764.1:0-11338 GCA_026184515.1 Peronosclerospora sorghi | reverse complement strand
CCCCCCCCGTAAGTTGGAAGGCTGGGCACGATGGCGGTGGTCAGGTTGTCGATACAAATGTATTCGATTTCGAACTTGACTCCATCACAATGGTGCGCGTGCCCGGATGACTTGGTGATCGTGGATATCACCGCGAGGTGTCATCAAAGATTGAATTTGAAGATTTGAATTTGGAATCGTTCTGGAGAGGGCGTAAGGAAAGGCTATCACCTTACGCCTTCGCTTCTCGATAAAGATGGCGATGTCCGGTCTGGCCTGGTGGAGGACCAGATCGGGATTAATATTTTTTTTCCTCCCCAAAGGGCTCCCACCGGACCCGATCGGGACTATAGCAAGTCCTGCTATAGTCCCGGAAAGGATCAGGACCTTGGTCCTGATCCTATGTATGTGCATAAAAAAGTTGATGGAAAATCAAAAGACGAAAATACTTGGAAGTTGATCAGAACGATCAGACCAACCTCCCCAAGGTCCCCAAGGTCCCCAAGATTCCCAAGAAAGGATTGGGAATGCCGGCCGACGAAGACTACCTCGAAGAAAAGTCGCAAGTCGGAGATGGAGGCATCACTGAAGAAGACCTAAACAAGATGTATTACACTTTTGAGCTGAAACGATTTGTTCGATTTGACGTGGTCTTTCGGGTGTTGAACCTCCAGATCCCCGACCATCTTATCGGTCCCACTAACGAGCCGATCCAGAGTGATCGCCCATTACTGTTGGTGAAGAACTTGGTGGCGATGTTGGCGGAGGTTGGCATTAAAATGCAGAACCCCGCCGATGTTCAAAAACTATTTGAATTTGAGTTTTGGAGGCTGAAATCGTCGATGTTGAACTTCCACGACCATTTGGTCCCACTGGTGGGGGAGGTTCGCCGCCCAACTCTCACTGCAGCAGTGAAGGTCGGTGAAGTCTCCACAGCACTTGTTGACATTGGTTCTGATGACGAATCGGTTTATCAATCTCCACCGGCCTCGAACAGCTCATCAGAGTTGGATACTGGTGTCGAGCGGATGACCATGGGGGTGGACCATGTCCAGCCGAAAAAAAAGGACGTGCGGCAGCAAAGGGCTGCTTGCCAGTCGGGGCTCCAGAGACCCCCACAGGCCCCAGTTCCGCAAAAGGAGGGTATCAACACGTTGCCCATGACTCCAGCTAACGTCCAAGCCATGTTTGAGACGATGATGGAGCGTTTCATGGAAGACCGGGTTAGACCACCTCTGCGCCCACATGTCCAAGATCGGTCTACCCAGCAAAGTGCCAATGTTTGCCGAGATGTGGATATGGAATCGGTAACATCTGTGGACAAGCCCACTCGAAGTGATAAGCAAGTCGGCAAAGGGAAGCGCAAGCCGCGACCGGCCAGACCGCGTAGACCAAGCAAGACAAGTGACTGTGACATGGAGTCGGTCGGCGGTCTTGATGACCACTGTGGGTCAGACGGTACGGGCGCTGGCAAGCCACGCAAGGCTAACCTAGCCTCCACTATTGCTTACGACTTTGGATCTGCTGCGATTCCGCGCATCCGTATGGCCGCGACGACCGACCTCAAGGATTTCACTGGCAAGGATGCTGACGAAGACCAGGCCCGGTCTTGGTTCGGTCGGGTCAAGTCTGCGTTCCTGCTAGACCAGACCCCGAAAGGTGAAAAGTGTCTGATCTTCCGGGATTTGTTGAAAGGAACGGCTGCCAACTGGATCCAACAGTTAGGTCGGGATGTCCGGTCTGACTGGGACCAGCTATGTGCAGAGTTTGAAGGGCAATATTGTAACTCCGGATTTTCGAGTGCCCGCAAGTATCACCATATGCAGAAGCGGAGCGACGAGACACCGATCGAGTATTTGCATCGGTTGAACGTGGCTGCACTTCGTGCCGGCATAACACTTAAAGAGAATAACCCGCCGAACGGTGCTGCTCTGTAACATGGGGGTCACTACATTAGTACCCTGGACGATCAAGAACTGGCGGACCAGCTTACTCTGCTGCGTCTTAGGGACGCGGGTGAAGTTGAACAGACTCTACGGACGCTACAGCAGTCGCGTAGCACGAGGGCGAAGAGTGCTGGTGGATCAGGTCGCTACCGATCCAAGACCCAGACCCAGATCGATCCGGTCAAGAGACCCTGGACCAGACCGACCCGAGCGGTCAAGGCGATCGTAGCCGAAGACAGCACGGGATCGGAAGGGGAAAATGGAAGTCAATCCATCCAAGAGTCATCGGATGAAGACCAGTATCGTTACGTCTATGTTGCGGGTCCTGCCCTGAAGACCAGGTCGAAGTCCGACCAGGTAGACCGGAAGGGAAGGAACGGAAGCAAGTCCGATCCGGACCGACCTCGTCAGAAGTGCTCCCACTGTGGGTCGAGCAAACATGATGGTCCAAACTGCTGGAAGAAGATGGTGTGTAAGAAGTGCAAGAGACGCGGCCACCCGACTGACCACTGCCTTTTCGTGTGCAAGTCATGTGGAGAGATCCACGAGGCCGGACACTGCAAGATTGAAGATTTTTTTAACATGATACGCGAGTGGTACGTGCCGGACAAGCACGCGGGGATGCTGACGCCGGACGCGGAAAAGATGTTAAACTAGAACGCTCGCCAGGTTGGAATCTGGATCGAGCCGAGCGTTCTACGGTTCACATCTATGCATATGTCGGCAAGGAGGATAAGACCGACAATACACGTTCTATTCCAAATTGCGTCGACCGGGACCATCCGGTCTACAGTCTTAAGACCGATGAGTACTCCCGGACCAAGGTGGTTATGCAGTTGGACTTTCTGCCTGGAGAATCCCGCGGATACTGGAAGTATCACGCGCCTGATAAATGGTTCAAGCAGGCGAAAGCCTGTGGCAAGATTAATAACCAGAAAGAGACGATGTTGTTCGACTCTGGAGCTGAAGTCTCGATAATCGACTCCGCCTTTGCTCGTACGGTCGGATGTCGTATAGACGATACCCAGAGACAAGAATGCGTCGGGATCGGTGAAAACTCTTATATGACCGAAGGAAGAACGCGTGTGAAAATTACTTTGTCGGGATCGCTGTTCTACTTTTTCAGCGCTTGGGTTGGCATGCTGGCTGGTCAGTACGCTTTACTAAGTATGGATTTCATGGTCCCATCTGGTATTCGCCTAGACCTGTCACATGGAGTGCTTACACTCCCGGATGAGGTCCAGGTCCAGTTGGCTGGTCGAAGACCTCTGTATGGTTCGTATACCAATCTGGTCCGGTGGGACGAAGACCTCACTATCCCAGTCGGTTGGTCTACCGATACCCTGGTCGAGAAAGGTTTTAGTTCAAGGAAGTTATGGTTGACCAGGGGCGATCGGTGGGTCCCGACCTTCGTAAAGAGTGCTGGTCGACGTTATTTTGTCCGTGTTACCAATATCGGTGACAAGACGCTGACACTGGACAATAACACTGTTGTCGGTATGTGGTAAGCAAAAGGGAAGGCAACAAGGAAGATGGGGTTCGTCTCGATTGGATTGAGGCGGTATGTCGAGTGGCAAAACCTGGCGTACCAATCGACCACCGATCTTATCAGCGATGATGGGTCGGTGGAAGAGGATACCTTACCTTTAGTGGAAAGACCAAGTTATGTCACCCCCAAAAATATGTTGGTCCGAAGAAAGGCGCCGCAGTCACCAGGAACGGTGGACCATCAAATAGACGAGCCAAGGTTAGTCAACGTGGTGTCAGCACAAGACCATGCGACAGCGGAGCAAGAAACGGAAGAAGGGGAACATGAAATTGCTAGGTCGGACCATGACGGTATTCCTAATCAGACCGATATCAGTGAAAGACAGCCCGTCGATCAAGACCAGGGGCGTTCAGCCGGTCCAGATGGTCTAGGTGATATCGCCCCAGAAGATGAACAAGTCTGTATACATGAAGGCGGGGAACAGTATATTCAGGAGCTGGAAAGCCAAATGGCAGTCCTCCCTGAAGTGTCTGCCGACTCGCCCGAAGTTACAATGGATGATTTACAAGTGGGTGATCAAGACCTTAACAGTCCAGACCAGATCGAGCAGTTGAAGAATATCATATGGAAGAAAAGACATCTGCTGATCGGAAAGGGCAACGCCTTACCACCTGCAGCCCGTGGTGCGATTTGCGATATTGACGTTGGAGATGCCAAGCCGATTGCCCAGCGATGTCGACGCGTGGCGCCACAGTAACGTGAAAAGATTTCTGATCTCATTAAAGGACTTTTGGTCACCAAGATTAGTAGACCGTCGACCTCGCGATGGGCCTCGCCGATCGTAATTGTTATCAAGAAGAACGGCGTTGACATTAGACTGTGAATCGACTATCAGCTGGTAAATCGGTTGACTAAACTCATGGTGTACCCGATGCCGCTGATTAATGATCTGTTGGAAGACCTCGACAAGACCTTGTGGTATTGTTCGCTAGATATGGCAAGTGGATTTTGGGTGGTCTCGATGACTGATCGAGCCCGTGAGATTTCCGCATTTGTGAAGCCGTTTGGTCTTTTCGAGTGGAATCGTATGCCGTTTGGTCTGAAGAAAGAGTCCCAGATCTATCAAAGGCTGATAGACAACGCATTGTACGGACACTTCAAGATCAAGACCGATCGGGACCCTGTTGAAAATTATGATGTGTTCAGAGAGGGTGAACCCGATCGGGAAAGAGGACCGTCCGTTCTAGGGAGGCGGTCGTACATCGACGACATTCTGATACCTGCCTCGTCATGGAACGATCTGTGCGAGAAGGTTGAACGATTGTTGGAGACATGCGACCGCTGGAACCTGTCTATCAGTGCCGTGAAAAGTTTTTGGGGGTATGTCCAAGGTCGGCTACTTAGGCCATATGGTTTCGAACAATGGTCTAGAGGCTAATCCTAAGGACCTGGATTCGTTAAGCAACCTCCCGTTCCCCAGATCGCTGAAGGGAATGCATTCCTTCCTGGGAAGCTTGAATTATTATAGCCGATTCATTGAAGACTTTGCTATCTACGCGGCTGTGCTGTACGAGCTCCGGGAAGTTGACTATCATATGTTGCGCGAAGGAGATCGGGCAAATTTACAGGAGGGCGCCGACTCTTGTCTTGCTGCAGTTTGTCCGCAAGTGGAGGCCGAAGATCATATGAAGCGTGCACAGTTTGCCTTTGGTATGTTGAAGGTTAAGATGGCGACGGCACCGATTCTCAAGCATTTCGCTCCCGAAAAAGTGCCGACCATTATTGTATATGCCAGTAAGTGGGCTATCTCGGCCACTTTAGTGCAAGATCACGATGGTGTGTATCATCCAGTCACGTTTACGAGACGGACGCTAAAACCAAATGAAGTGAACTATGGAATTGTCGAGAAAGAAGTGCTGGCGTTGCTACGAATTCTGGATGTGTGTTACAACCTGCTGGTCGGCCGACCTATAAAGGTCCTGTCAAGACGGTCTACTTTGTCCTGGCTATTACCAGCTAATGGGTTGGGCGGACGTCTAGGAAGATGGTCGGCGGTCTTGTCGCAGTGGACCCTCGAGGTCGTTAAGTGCACCGGGGGCGAAGAAGAGATATTGGGCACATTAGCTGCCAGTATCACCCCTCGGTCTGAAGTGGACGAGGCATTGATAGCGATTGCCCCGAGGAAGCAACCTCGGCAGTCAGTTTCGAGATCGCCACCGACCGTCGACAATGATAAAGAGCTCTTGGTCTTAAGTTTTGACGGATCGGCAAGCGTGAAGAAGAAGGTCGGCGCCTATGGTGCCATATTGTGGAAGCTGTCACAATGGTCTATAGTTGCAGCCGCTTCCGATTTCACGCCGGATATTACTGTTAACGAGGCGGAGTACCGAGGTCTACTTCTATGTCTGGACCTGCTGTCGTCGCAAGAGAAGGGGCGAATCATCATATGTGGTGACTCCAACCTAGTGATCAGGCAGATCACCGGAGAGATCTACTGCAAGGCTCCACGACTAAGGACGCTAAATGACCGAGTAATGAAGGCATTGAAGGTACACCCCAACCACGAGCTATTGCACGTGAAACGGGACTGGAACAGAAGCGCCGACTACCTCGCGACCAAGGCCATGCAAGACCAGACCGGGGATACGATCACCGCGAAGGCCGTTCTGGATGAATTGGTGAATATAAACAGGCTCCCAGAAGTGATCGGACCCAGAACGCCCCAGTCCAGGTGCATGTGATGGTCGCGACTAGATCTAAAGCTCAGAAGTCTCGCCGACCGTTCCCGAAGGAAAGTTTGAACGAATATGCAGTGCAACAGTTAAGGATGGAACGGATCCTCAAGGCGCAGGACGAAGAAGAATGGATTATGAACCTGAAGACCTACCTGCGTGGTGAACTGTCCAAGTTGACGAACTATCAAGCGAAAGATTGCATCAAGATCGCGGATAGCTAAGAAGTGGATGATCATGGATTATTGTATTACTGCAGCGATGCCGACCAAGACAGTGCAGATCGGGACCGACTGGCGAAATTAGTGATCCCCGAGTTGCTGCAGCCGGATTTCCTTCATCAATATCACGTTAGTATAGAAGGGGGACATCAGGGCATAGGCAGGACCTATCACAAGATCAGGTCCCACTTCCACTGGAGAGTTCTTTTCCGCAGTGTGCAGAAATATGTGGGCTGTTGCACGGATTGCGAGACCGGAAAGGGTAGACCGGTAATCAAGGGGCGATCGACCGGAAATATCGAAGCTACCTACCCTTTCCAGGTCATAGCGATGGACCACATACCGTCACTGCCTAGATCGACGCGCGGCAACACTGAGCTACTGATCTGGGAAGACCTGTTCACTGGTCTAGTTATTGCGAAGGCAAGTGCATCTCGATCTGCGGAGTAGATCGCCCAGAGCTACGAAGAATGTGTGTTCTGAAGATTCGGCGCCATCGAGGTCATCAGGCACGATCGGGAACCTGGTTTTATGGCCGAGGTGTTCCGTTCGTTCAATAACATGCTGGTCCAGAAACAGAGTGCGACGATGGCATATCGTCCGCAAGCAAATGGATCGGCGGAACGCATGGTGCATACCATAACGAGGGCGATCAAGATGTACGTTGCTGACCCAGACCAGCGAGATTGGGACGAGTATGCAGAAAGGCTGGTGTTTGCACTCAACTCGTCGACCGATCGGGTCCGAGGAGAAACGCCTTTTTATCTGGAATATGGATGGGACCCTCGGTCGACATTGGAAGCTGCGATACCTATCGGTTGCACCCGGACCCGTGATCGTGATGCTCAACGCTGGAGCATGCAGGTCCAGAAACACTACCAGCATGCAAAAGAAGTCGTCAACGAAAAGCTGCGTCAGGCCACACATGACCGGGCAGACCGGACCAATGACCAGGTCCGACCCCACGGTATAGAACCAGGGGCGAGGGTATGGCTATACCTAGACCGAGTGAAAGAGGGATATGCGAAGAAGCTGGCTCACATGTGACACGGCCCTTTCCGTGTTGCCGAGCTGATCGGTGAACACTCTGCCCGTCTAGTAACAACTGGTACAGATTACAAGGTCTTCCTGATCGTGCATGTGTCCAAGTTGAAGCTGGTCCGAGAATTTCCTGATCGACCCAAAACTCCCTGTCTGGTAGACGAAGAAAAAAGATTTGATTTCGATGAAGCGTTACTGCCGGAGGACAGTTGGGAACGACCATTAGAGGAAGACGAGTTTGAAGTGGAGAAGTTCTTAGATGTTCGGTCTACCAAGACCAGGTTCGGTCGGACTCACCGAGAGTACCTGGTCCGATGGAAGTACCATGATGAATCAACTTGGGTCGACGGGCTCGATTTGAATTGTGGGGCTCTTCTACGAGAGTTCGAACGAGAACGAGTCAGTCGTAATCGCTTCGCAGTGATGCAGACTTATGAAGACCAAGACCAAGACACGCAGTAGCATCGGTCGGTCTAGACCGGTGTGAAGATGTGGAAGGTCCGGAGTTGATGTGAAATTGTGATGAACTGTGACGAATTGGAGTAGCGGAATGACGAATGTGATGACTATTTTTCGTGATGGGGGTGGAACTGTTTACGATAACGTGTTCGGTGCAACTATGGAGAGAGTGGTAAAATTAGTTCAAGTGATTTGACGATCGGACATATGAAAAAGAAATGATGACATGTATTACGAGTTATCTGGTCGACTACCTGCGACTTCACTTGCTATCTCCCCACAGACGGCCGATGACCATCGACGGATGATTTTCCACTTGATCCTGAAACTGGTTACGCCAGGGATCCTTCCGGTAAAGCTGGACCAAAGAATCCTTGAGGTCCGCGACCGGCTCAGCGCAATCAAGACCGGGGTAACATATGCCGTCGTCGGCCAGAAGTCTGGTCTTCTCAACGCGACGCCTCGGCATGTGGAGGAACACCGGGTACAAGAACACGTCGACGTCACACTCGCGAGCTCGCATCCCGTCCAAAATGTACTGGCACAGGGATTGCCAAGCCTCGCCCGCTCGAATTCGACGTCGCTTGATCTTGCTCTGGAACGTCGCCAGGCCCGAATCTTGTCGCGCCCCGTCGGGGGGGAGCACCAAGTAGTGGGACGCTTCCCAAAATGCTTGGCTGTGGATCTTGTTGAAATTCTTCACCCGGCCGAGCAAAGTGCCGATCCACGGAGTCAAGTGGAACACAAGTCCTATCTTGGGGTGTTCGAAAATTTTCCATGGTTCATCGCCGTATAGGCGGGAGATCTGCGCCGACGTAATCAAGTCCGCCCTCCATGCAGACGCGGCAGCGGTTTTCTTCGCCGGTGGAAAAAGCCAGGGGTCCGGACGATAGAAAGACCGGGCCAGAAGCTGCTTGGTCAGGGTAGACCGGCGCAAACAGCCGATTTGCCCCGACGACCACGGCAAAGTTATTTCAAACGTCCGCGGCGGAAGGGAGCTGGTGTCAACCGCCATGTTCTTCAGTAGAGCGTACTTGCGAAGCTCGGATGTCCCGGGGAGAACCGAAGGCGCCGGCTTCGCTGATGTCGATACTGGTGCGGCGTCACTTGGCAAACCGGTCTTCTGTTCTGACCCCAATGTCGACGCCACTTGGATGAAACTTTCACGTAAATTCGTTCGTGACTTGGACTGGATGGCGACCATAAACTCGGAATCGCAAGACCCTTCGCTGGAGACCTCCTCGGACGATACCCCTGTGTGCTTGGTGCGATTTGCAGTACGGCGCGAGGGAGATCGACTTTCCGAGGGGCTGTAGATGTCGTCCGTGTCCAAGTCCGAGTTCATGAGAAGCGCCTGTGTCTTGGATCGCTTATGGGACACTGCACGCTTCCCCTCGAGTCTGGGTTCGCGCGCAGTGCCCCGCGTCCTCTAGCTACCCGGCGCGTCCGCGCGCTTCTTCGATTTTTGTGCAATTTCGGGCTGCTGAATATCAGCCAATGAACGATGTCGGACTTGGTCCTGCTGCAAGCGGTCTTGGTCTTGCTCCGAGGCGACTAAGGTTGCCGACGCAGACCAATCTATGCTGGAGGAAGCAGCCGAACACGGATGCAGCAACTTCATCAAGCACTGGAGGTCTAGTGCCACCTGACGACGACCCGACTCTAGCGTCCAAGCGTCTGACTTGTCTTGATAAAACCGGACCTTCCCGGTCTGGTCTTGAATTGAAATATGAAGCTCGGCAATGCGTCGCGCGAAGTCGTCGCCTTGCATGCGCAGTGAGGTCGCGTCAAACTGTCCGTCCAGCTTCTGCCGGCGAACAAGTGCAAGTTGATCCCGGAGATGGGACTGATGAGCCTCCAGACGGGACAGCTCATGACGCGCGCTTACCAGCTCCTCCAAAATTGGTCGAAGCTGGTCAACATGATCGTCGGACTGCATATCGGCATCAAGCAAGGCGCATATTGCCTTGACGACGCTGGGAGGGATGAGAGATGAAGACAAACGAGGGTCAAGACAAGTACAAGACGAAGACCAAAGATGCGCACCTCGTGTTGCCTGGTGGACCACCTGGGTCCTGAGACGCATGTTTTCTGCAAGCATATCCTGCATCTGCGTGTCGGCTTCAGTCTGACGCCCTTCCGATGTTTGAAGTGCACGAGAGTTACATGGGCTGCCAGACCGAGCCGACCGGACAGGCGAAGCAAGGTGGGGCGACTCGGCACATATAGTTTCTACAAGAACAACAAAAACAAGCGTCAAAGGAAGCATAAGAAGATCAAGTGCAGTAAAGGCAGTACCTGACGCAGGTGTCGAAGATGTTTGGTCCATGGGGAAGAAGTGTGAGTGACCAAGGTCCAGTTGGTCGAGTGATGGGTGAGTCAGACCGTTATCGTTGTGCAACACGGTCGGACCCAGGGGCGGCTGTGGTGAAGTGTACCACAAATTTGGTCACTTTTGGTCAAGGCAGTTGGTCGAGTTTCCGATTGGTCTAAACAAGGGGGGCTTCTTAGCCTATCAGATTCAAGGAGTATCAAGAACGCAGGTCTTGGGTGAGTCACCTGACATTGGGTATTTTACATAATTTTGTGTGGGTACATTAGGGACCATAGGGAGGTAGTATTATTTGTTAGTTGCGATTTTTCCAAGTAGAAGTCTTTTGGTTGTGGTTTTTCCAAGTAAGAGTCTTTTGGTTACGGATTTTCCAAGTAAATGTTTTTGGTCTAAGAATAAGTGGCAAAAACCTCTTCTGGTCTTGGTCTACACCGCAGCAAGGGGTCGCCGTTATTCTTTTCACGTACACTAGTCGCCACCGCCCGCCGCGGAGTGTTTGGGGGCAGAGGGTTGAATTATCCCCTCTTGACTATTATACCCGGTCTGGACGCGCCGCACGCGCACTTTTGCCACCGGAATTCCCTCGACGGGAGTACGATTTGGCAATCTCGATACTTTGACTCAAGTAAGTTTGGAACGTGCTATTCACTGGATTGGTCTTTACGTGGAGATATCGTTTGTGGAGTTTCACGGGCATATTGGGTCTTTACGTGGACATATTGGCTCATTGTAACATTGGTTGGAGTTTAGACCGGTTTTGGTCTTCTCTCATATTGGTCAGGGGATAGACCGGTTGATTGGTCTACCCTCTATTATTTCGTATTGGTCAGGTCTAGATCGTTTGGACGATCGACCTATTGGAATTTATCTTTTGGAATTGTTTCTGGTCTGTACGTACCTGGGGTGAAGAGTTCCGCCCTAGGTAAACCTAGCCAGCACGGTCTCCGATATTCAAGAAAAAATCAGATCGATCTGCGATCCCGATCCACCGAGTGTGTAACTAGCCCATTCCATCGGGTACACAAGGTGAGATGAACTTAAGTGAATCGGACCAAGTGTCTTTGGATGATGACCGGTCGTCTGCCAGCAGCGGACGATCGGACCAGATTTCGAGTGGAGGTCCGCGGGGTACCCCCCCC
>JAPDHQ010005762.1:0-11338 GCA_026184515.1 Peronosclerospora sorghi | reverse complement strand
GGGGGGGGTACCCCGCGGACCTCCACTCGAAATCTGGTCCGATCGTCCGCTGCTGGCAGACGACCGGTCATCATCCAAAGACACTTGGTCCGATTCACTTAAGTTCATCTCACCTTGTGTACCCGATGGAATGGGCTAGTTACACACTCGGTGGATCGGGATCGCAGATCGATCTGATTTTTTCTTGAATATCGGAGACCGTGCTGGCTAGGTTTACCTAGGGCGGAACTCTTCACCCCAGGTACGTACAGACCAGAAACAATTCCAAAAGATAAATTCCAATAGGTCGATCGTCCAAACGATCTAGACCTGACCAATACGAAATAATAGAGGGTAGACCAATCAACCGGTCTATCCCCTGACCAATATGAGAGAAGACCAAAACCGGTCTAAACTCCAACCAATGTTACAATGAGCCAATATGTCCACGTAAAGACCCAATATGCCCGTGAAACTCCACAAACGATATCTCCACGTAAAGACCAATCCAGTGAATAGCACGTTCCAAACTTACTTGAGTCAAAGTATCGAGATTGCCAAATCGTACTCCCGTCGAGGGAATTCCGGTGGCAAAAGTGCGCGTGCGGCGCGTCCAGACCGGGTATAATAGTCAAGAGGGGATAATTCAACCCTCTGCCCCCAAACACTCCGCGGCGGGCGGTGGCGACTAGTGTACGTGAAAAGAATAACGGCGACCCCTTGCTGCGGTGTAGACCAAGACCAGAAGAGGTTTTTGCCACTTATTCTTAGACCAAAAACATTTACTTGGAAAATCCGTAACCAAAAGACTCTTACTTGGAAAAACCACAACCAAAAGACTTCTACTTGGAAAAATCGCAACTAACAAATAATACTACCTCCCTATGGTCCCTAATGTACCCACACAAAATTATGTAAAATACCCAATGTCAGGTGACTCACCCAAGACCTGCGTTCTTGATACTCCTTGAATCTGATAGGCTAAAAAGCCCCCCTTGTTTAGACCAATCGGAAACTCGACCAACTGCCTTGACCAAAAGTGACCAAATTTGTGGTACACTTCACCACAGCCGCCCCTGGGTCCGACCGTGTTGCACAACGATAACGGTCTGACTCACCCATCACTCGACCAACTGGACCTTGGTCACTCACACTTCTTCCCCATGGACCAAACATCTTCGACACCTGCGTCAGGTACTGCCTTTACTGCACTTGATCTTCTTATGCTTCCTTTGACGCTTGTTTTTGTTGTTCTTGTAGAAACTATATGTGCCGAGTCGCCCCACCTTGCTTCGCCTGTCCGGTCGGCTCGGTCTGGCAGCCCATGTAACTCTCGTGCACTTCAAACATCGGAAGGGCGTCAGACTGAAGCCGACACGCAGATGCAGGATATGCTTGCAGAAAACATGCGTCTCAGGACCCAGGTGGTCCACCAGGCAACACGAGGTGCGCATCTTTGGTCTTCGTCTTGTACTTGTCTTGACCCTCGTTTGTCTTCATCTCTCATCCCTCCCAGCGTCGTCAAGGCAATATGCGCCTTGCTTGATGCCGATATGCAGTCCGACGATCATGTTGACCAGCTTCGACCAATTTTGGAGGAGCTGGTAAGCGCGCGTCATGAGCTGTCCCGTCTGGAGGCTCATCAGTCCCATCTCCGGGATCAACTTGCACTTGTTCGCCGGCAGAAGCTGGACGGACAGTTTGACGCGACCTCACTGCGCATGCAAGGCGACGACTTCGCGCGACGCATTGCCGAGCTTCATATTTCAATTCAAGACCAGACCGGGAAGGTCCGGTTTTATCAAGACAAGTCAGACGCTTGGACGCTAGAGTCGGGTCGTCGTCAGGTGGCACTAGACCTCCAGTGCTTGATGAAGTTGCTGCATCCGTGTTCGGCTGCTTCCTCCAGCATAGATTGGTCTGCGTCGGCAACCTTAGTCGCCTCGGAGCAAGACCAAGACCGCTTGCAGCAGGACCAAGTCCGACATCGTTCATTGGCTGATATTCAGCAGCCCGAAATTGCACAAAAATCGAAGAAGCGCGCGGACGCGCCGGGTAGCTAGAGGACGCGGGGCACTGCGCGCGAACCCAGACTCGAGGGGAAGCGTGCAGTGTCCCATAAGCGATCCAAGACACAGGCGCTTCTCATGAACTCGGACTTGGACACGGACGACATCTACAGCCCCTCGGAAAGTCGATCTCCCTCGCGCCGTACTGCAAATCGCACCAAGCACACAGGGGTATCGTCCGAGGAGGTCTCCAGCGAAGGGTCTTGCGATTCCGAGTTTATGGTCGCCATCCAGTCCAAGTCACGAACGAATTTACGTGAAAGTTTCATCCAAGTGGCGTCGACATTGGGGTCAGAACAGAAGACCGGTTTGCCAAGTGACGCCGCACCAGTATCGACATCAGCGAAGCCGGCGCCTTCGGTTCTCCCCGGGACATCCGAGCTTCGCAAGTACGCTCTACTGAAGAACATGGCGGTTGACACCAGCTCCCTTCCGCCGCGGACGTTTGAAATAACTTTGCCGTGGTCGTCGGGGCAAATCGGCTGTTTGCGCCGGTCTACCCTGACCAAGCAGCTTCTGGCCCGGTCTTTCTATCGTCCGGACCCCTGGCTTTTTCCACCGGCGAAGAAAACCGCTGCCGCGTCTGCATGGAGGGCGGACTTGATTACGTCGGCGCAGATCTCCCGCCTATACGGCGATGAACCATGGAAAATTTTCGAACACCCCAAGATAGGACTTGTGTTCCACTTGACTCCGTGGATCGGCACTTTGCTCGGCCGGGTGAAGAATTTCAACAAGATCCACAGCCAAGCATTTTGGGAAGCGTCCCACTACTTGGTGCTCCCCCCCGACGGGGCGCGACAAGATTCGGGCCTGGCGACGTTCCAGAGCAAGATCAAGCGACGTCGAATTCGAGCGGGCGAGGCTTGGCAATCCCTGTGCCAGTACATTTTGGACGGGATGCGAGCTCGCGAGTGTGACGTCGACGTGTTCTTGTACCCGGTGTTCCTCCACATGCCGAGGCGTCGCGTTGAGAAGACCAGACTTCTGGCCGACGACGGCATATGTTACCCCGGTCTTGATTGCGCTGAGCCGGTCGCGGACCTCAAGGATTCTTTGGTCCAGCTTTACCGGAAGGATCCCTGGCGTAACCAGTTTCAGGATCAAGTGGAAAATCATCCGTCGATGGTCATCGGCCGTCTGTGGGGAGATAGCAAGTGAAGTCGCAGGTAGTCGACCAGATAACTCGTAATACATGTCATCATTTCTTTTTCATATGTCCGATCGTCAAATCACTTGAACTAATTTTACCACTCTCTCCATAGTTGCACCGAACACGTTATCGTAAACAGTTCCACCCCCATCACGAAAAATAGTCATCACATTCGTCATTCCGCTACTCCAATTCGTCACAGTTCATCACAATTTCACATCAACTCCGGACCTTCCACATCTTCACACCGGTCTAGACCGACCGATGCTACTGCGTGTCTTGGTCTTGGTCTTCATAAGTCTGCATCACTGCGAAGCGATTACGACTGACTCGTTCTCGTTCGAACTCTCGTAGAAGAGCCCCACAATTCAAATCGAGCCCGTCGACCCAAGTTGATTCATCATGGTACTTCCATCGGACCAGGTACTCTCGGTGAGTCCGACCGAACCTGGTCTTGGTAGACCGAACATCTAAGAACTTCTCCACTTCAAACTCGTCTTCCTCTAATGGTCGTTCCCAACTGTCCTCCGGCAGTAACGCTTCATCGAAATCAAATCTTTTTTCTTCGTCTACCAGACAGGGAGTTTTGGGTCGATCAGGAAATTCTCGGACCAGCTTCAACTTGGACACATGCACGATCAGGAAGACCTTGTAATCTGTACCAGTTGTTACTAGACGGGCAGAGTGTTCACCGATCAGCTCGGCAACACGGAAAGGGCCGTGTCACATGTGAGCCAGCTTCTTCGCATATCCCTCTTTCACTCGGTCTAGGTATAGCCATACCCTCGCCCCTGGTTCTATACCGTGGGGTCGGACCTGGTCATTGGTCCGGTCTGCCCGGTCATGTGTGGCCTGACGCAGCTTTTCGTTGACGACTTCTTTTGCATGCTGGTAGTGTTTCTGGACCTGCATGCTCCAGCGTTGAGCATCACGATCACGGGTCCGGGTGCAACCGATAGGTATCGCAGCTTCCAATGTCGACCGAGGGTCCCATCCATATTCCAGATAAAAAGGCGTTTCTCCTCGGACCCGATCGGTCGACGAGTTGAGTGCAAACACCAGCCTTTCTGCATACTCGTCCCAATCTCGCTGGTCTGGGTCAGCAACGTACATCTTGATCGCCCTCGTTATGGTATGCACCATGCGTTCCGCCGATCCATTTGCTTGCGGACGATATGCCATCGTCGCACTCTGTTTCTGGACCAGCATGTTATTGAACGAACGGAACACCTCGGCCATAAAACCAGGTTCCCGATCGTGCCTGATGACCTCGATGGCGCCGAATCTTCAGAACACACATTCTTCGTAGCTCTGGGCGATCTACTCCGCAGATCGAGATGCACTTGCCTTCGCAATAACTAGACCAGTGAACAGGTCTTCCCAGATCAGTAGCTCAGTGTTGCCGCGCGTCGATCTAGGCAGTGACGGTATGTGGTCCATCGCTATGACCTGGAAAGGGTAGGTAGCTTCGATATTTCCGGTCGATCGCCCCTTGATTACCGGTCTACCCTTTCCGGTCTCGCAATCCGTGCAACAGCCCACATATTTCTGCACACTGCGGAAAAGAACTCTCCAGTGGAAGTGGGACCTGATCTTGTGATAGGTCCTGCCTATGCCCTGATGTCCCCCTTCTATACTAACGTGATATTGATGAAGGAAATCCGGCTGCAGCAACTCGGGGATCACTAATTTCGCCAGTCGGTCCCGATCTGCACTGTCTTGGTCGGCATCGCTGCAGTAATACAATAATCCATGATCATCCACTTCTTAGCTATCCGCGATCTTGATGCAATCTTTCGCTTGATAGTTCGTCAACTTGGACAGTTCACCACGCAGGTAGGTCTTCAGGTTCATAATCCATTCTTCTTCGTCCTGCGCCTTGAGGATCCGTTCCATCCTTAACTGTTGCACTGCATATTCGTTCAAACTTTCCTTCGGGAACGGTCGGCGAGACTTCTGAGCTTTAGATCTAGTCGCGACCATCACATGCACCTGGACTGGGGCGTTCTGGGTCCGATCACTTCTGGGAGCCTGTTTATATTCACCAATTCATCCAGAACGGCCTTCGCGGTGATCGTATCCCCGGTCTGGTCTTGCATGGCCTTGGTCGCGAGGTAGTCGGCGCTTCTGTTCCAGTCCCGTTTCACGTGCAATAGCTCGTGGTTGGGGTGTACCTTCAATGCCTTCATTACTCGGTCATTTAGCGTCCTTAGTCGTGGAGCCTTGCAGTAGATCTCTCCGGTGATCTGCCTGATCACTAGGTTGGAGTCACCACATATGATGATTCGCCCCTTCTCTTGCGACGACAGCAGGTCCAGACATAGAAGTAGACCTCGGTACTCCGCCTCGTTAACAGTAATATCCGGCGTGAAATCGGAAGCGGCTGCAACTATAGACCATTGTGACAGCTTCCACAATATGGCACCATAGGCGCCGACCTTCTTCTTCACGCTTGCCGATCCGTCAAAACTTAAGACCAAGAGCTCTTTATCATTGTCGACGGTCGGTGGCGATCTCGAAACTGACTGCCGAGGTTGCTTCCTCGGGGCAATCGCTATCAATGCCTCGTCCACTTCAGACCGAGGGGTGATACTGGCAGCTAATGTGCCCAATATCTCTTCTTCGCCCCCGGTGCACTTAACGACCTCGAGGGTCCACTGCGACAAGACCGCCGACCATCTTCCTAGACGTCCGCCCAACCCATTAGCTGGTAATAGCCAGGACAAAGTAGACCGTCTTGACAGGACCTTTATAGGTCGGCCGACCAGCAGGTTGTAACACACATCCAGAATTCGTAGCAACGCCAGCACTTCTTTCTCGACAATTCCATAGTTCACTTCATTTGGTTTTAGCGTCCGTCTCGTAAACGTGACTGGATGATACACACCATCGTGATCTTGCACTAAAGTGGCCGAGATAGCCCACTTACTGGCATATACAATAATGGTCGGCACTTTTTCGGGAGCGAAATGCTTGAGAATCGGTGCCGTCGCCATCTTAACCTTCAACATACCAAAGGCAAACTGTGCACGCTTCATATGATCTTCGGCCTCCACTTGCGGACAAACTGCAGCAAGACAAGAGTCGGCGCCCTCCTGTAAATTTGCCCGATCTCCTTCGCGCAACATATGATAGTCAACTTCCCGGAGCTCGTACAGCACAGCCGCGTAGATAGCAAAGTCTTCAATGAATCGGCTATAATAATTCAAGCTTCCCAGGAAGGAATGCATTCCCTTCAGCGATCTGGGGAACGGGAGGTTGCTTAACGAATCCAGGTCCTTAGGATTAGCCTCTAGACCATTGTTCGAAACCATATGGCCTAAGTAGCCGACCTTGGACATACCCCCAAAAACTTTTCACGGCACTGATAGACAGGTTCCAGCGGTCGCATGTCTCCAACAATCGTTCAACCTTCTCGCACAGATCGTTCCATGACGAGGCAGGTATCAGAATGTCGTCGATGTACGACCGCCTCCCTAGAACGGACGGTCCTCTTTCCCGATCGGGTTCACCCTCTCTGAACACATCATAATTTTCAACAGGGTCCCGATCGGTCTTGATCTTGAAGTGTCCGTACAATGCGTTGTCTATCAGCCTTTGATAGATCTGGGACTCTTTCTTCAGACCAAACGGCATACGATTCCACTCGAAAAGACCAAACGGCTTCACAAATGCGGAAATCTCACGGGCTCGATCAGTCATCGAGACCACCCAAAATCCACTTGCCATATCTAGCGAACAATACCACAAGGTCTTGTCGAGGTCTTCCAACAGATCATTAATCAGCGGCATCGGGTACACCATGAGTTTAGTCAACCGATTTACCAGCTGATAGTCGATTCACAGTCTAATGTCAACGCCGTTCTTCTTGATAACAATTACGATCGGCGAGGCCCATCGCGAGGTCGACGGTCTACTAATCTTGGTGACCAAAAGTCCTTTAATGAGATCAGAAATCTTTTCACGTTACTGTGGCGCCACGCGTCGACATCGCTGGGCAATCGGCTTGGCATCTCCAACGTCAATATCGCAAATCGCACCACGGGCTGCAGGTGGTAAGGCGTTGCCCTTTCCGATCAGCAGATGTCTTTTCTTCCATATGATATTCTTCAACTGCTCGATCTGGTCTGGACTGTTAAGGTCTTGATCACCCACTTGTAAATCATCCATTGTAACTTCGGGCGAGTCGGCAGACACTTCAGGGAGGACTGCCATTTGGCTTTCCAGCTCCTGAATATACTGTTCCCCGCCTTCATGTATACAGACTTGTTCATCTTCTGGGGCGATATCACCTAGACCATCTGGACCGGCTGAACGCCCCTGGTCTTGATCGACGGGCTGTCTTTCACTGATATCGGTCTGATTAGGAATACCGTCATGGTCCGACCTAGCAATTTCATGTTCCCCTTCTTCCGTTTCTTGCTCCGCTGTCGCATGGTCTTGTGCTGACACCACGTTGACTAACCTTGGCTCGTCTATTTGATGGTCCACCGTTCCTGGTGACTGCGGCGCCTTTCTTCGGACCAACATATTTTTGGGGGTGACATAACTTGGTCTTTCCACTAAAGGTAAGGTATCCTCTTCCACCGACCCATCATCGCTGATAAGATCGGTGGTCGATTGGTACGCCAGGTTTTGCCACTCGACATACCGCCTCAATCCAATCGAGACGAACCCCATCTTCCTTGTTGCCTTCCCTTTTGCTTACCACATACCGACAACAGTGTTATTGTCCAGTGTCAGCGTCTTGTCACCGATATTGGTAACACGGACAAAATAACGTCGACCAGCACTCTTTACGAAGGTCGGGACCCACCGATCGCCCCTGGTCAACCATAACTTCCTTGAACTAAAACCTTTCTCGACCAGGGTATCGGTAGACCAACCGACTGGGATAGTGAGGTCTTCGTCCCACCGGACCAGATTGGTATACGAACCATACAGAGGTCTTCGACCAGCCAACTGGACCTGGACCTCATCCGGGAGTGTAAGCACTCCATGTGACAGGTCTAGGCGAATACCAGATGGGACCATGAAATCCATACTTAGTAAAGCGTACTGACCAGCCAGCATGCCAACCCAAGCGCTGAAAAAGTAGAACAGCGATCCCGACAAAGTAATTTTCACACGCGTTCTTCCTTCGGTCATATAAGAGTTTTCACCGATCCCGACGCATTCTTGTCTCTGGGTATCGTCTATACGACATCCGACCGTACGAGCAAAGGCGGAGTCGATTATCGAGACTTCAGCTCCAGAGTCGAACAACATCGTCTCTTTCTGGTTATTAATCTTGCCACAGGCTTTCGCCTGCTTGAACCATTTATCAGGCGCGTGATACTTCCAGTATCCGCGGGATTCTCCAGGCAGAAAGTCCAACTGCATAACCACCTTGGTCCGGGAGTACTCATCGGTCTTAAGACTGTAGACCGGATGGTCCCGGTCGACGCAATTTGGAATAGAACGTGTATTGTCGGTCTTATCCTCCTTGCCGACATATGCATAGATGTGAACCGTAGAACGCTCGGCTCGATCCAGATTCCAACCTGGCGAGCGTTCTAGTTTAACATCTTTTCCGCGTCCGGCGTCAGCATCCCCGCGTGCTTGTCCGGCACGTACCACTCGCGTATCATGTTAAAAAAATCTTCAATCTTGCAGTGTCCGGCCTCGTGGATCTCTCCACATGACTTGCACACGAAAAGGCAGTGGTCAGTCGGGTGGCCGCGTCTCTTGCACTTCTTACACACCATCTTCTTCCAGCAGTTTGGACCATCATGTTTGCTCGACCCACAGTGGGAGCACTTCTGACGAGGTCGGTCCGGATCGGACTTGCTTCCGTTCCTTCCCTTCCGGTCTACCTGGTCGGACTTCGACCTGGTCTTCAGGGCAGGACCCGCAACATAGACGTAACGATACTGGTCTTCATCCGATGACTCTTGGATGGATTGACTTCCATTTTCCCCTTCCGATCCCGTGCTGTCTTCGGCTACGATCGCCTTGACCGCTCGGGTCGGTCTGGTCCAGGGTCTCTTGACCGGATCGATCTGGGTCTGGGTCTTGGATCGGTAGCGACCTGATCCACCAGCACTCTTCGCCCTCGTGCTACGCGACTGCTGTAGCGTCCGTAGAGTCTGTTCAACTTCACCCGCGTCCCTAAGACGCAGCAGAGTAAGCTGGTCCGCCAGTTCTTGATCGTCCAGGGTACTAATGTAGTGACCCCCATGTTACAGAGCAGCACCGTTCGGCGGGTTATTCTCTTTAAGTGTTATGCCGGCACGAAGTGCAGCCACGTTCAACCGATGCAAATACTCGATCGGTGTCTCGTCGCTCCGCTTCTGCATATGGTGATACTTGCGGGCACTCGAAAATCCGGAGTTACAATATTGCCCTTCAAACTCTGCACATAGCTGGTCCCAGTCAGACCGGACATCCCGACCTAACTGTTGGATCCAGTTGGCAGCCGTTCCTTTCAACAAATCCCGGAAGATCAGACACTTTTCACCTTTCGGGGTCTGGTCTAGCAGGAACGCAGACTTGACCCGACCGAACCAAGACCGGGCCTGGTCTTCGTCAGCATCCTTGCCAGTGAAATCCTTGAGGTCGGTCGTCGCGGCCATACGGATGCGCGGAATCGCAGCAGATCCAAAGTCGTAAGCAATAGTGGAGGCTAGGTTAGCCTTGCGTGGCTTGCCAGCGCCCGTACCGTCTGACCCACAGTGGTCATCAAGACCGCCGACCGACTCCATGTCACAGTCACTTGTCTTGCTTGGTCTACGCGGTCTGGCCGGTCGCGGCTTGCGCTTCCCTTTGCCGACTTGCTTATCACTTCGAGTGGGCTTGTCCACAGATGTTACCGATTCCATATCCACATCTCGGCAAACATTGGCACTTTGCTGGGTAGACCGATCTTGGACATGTGGGCGCAGAGGTGGTCTAACCCGGTCTTCCATGAAACGCTCCATCATCGTCTCAAACATGGCTTGGACGTTAGCTGGAGTCATGGGCAACGTGTTGATACCCTCCTTTTGCGGAACTGGGGCCTGTGGGGGTCTCTGGAGCCCCGACTGGCAAGCAGCCCTTTGCTGCCGCACGTCCTTTTTTTTCGGCTGGACATGGTCCACCCCCATGGTCATCCGCTCGACACCAGTATCCAACTCTGATGAGCTGTTCGAGGCCGGTGGAGATTGATAAACCGATTCGTCATCAGAACCAATGTCAACAAGTGCTGTGGAGACTTCACCGACCTTCACTGCTGCAGTGAGAGTTGGGCGGCGAACCTCCCCCACCAGTGGGACCAAATGGTCGTGGAAGTTCAACATCGACGATTTCAGCCTCCAAAACTCAAATTCAAATAGTTTTTGAACATCGGCGGGGTTCTGCATTTTAATGCCAACCTCCGCCAACATCGCCACCAAGTTCTTCACCAACAGTAATGGGCGATCACTCTGGATCGGCTCGTTAGTGGGACCGATAAGATGGTCGGGGATCTGGAGGTTCAACACCCGAAAGACCACGTCAAATCGAACAAATCGTTTCAGCTCAAAAGTGTAATACATCTTGTTTAGGTCTTCTTCAGTGATGCCTCCATCTCCGACTTGCGACTTTTCTTCGAGGTAGTCTTCGTCGGCCGGCATTCCCAATCCTTTCTTGGGAATCTTGGGGACCTTGGGGACCTTGGGGAGGTTGGTCTGATCGTTCTGATCAACTTCCAAGTATTTTCGTCTTTTGATTTTCCATCAACTTTTTTATGCACATACATAGGATCAGGACCAAGGTCCTGATCCTTTCCGGGACTATAGCAGGACTTGCTATAGTCCCGATCGGGTCCGGTGGGAGCCCTTTGGGGAGGAAAAAAAATATTAATCCCGATCTGGTCCTCCACCAGGCCAGACCGGACATCGCCATCTTTATCGAGAAGCGAAGGCGTAAGGTGATAGCCTTTCCTTACGCCCTCTCCAGAACGATTCCAAATTCAAATCTTCAAATTCAATCTTTGATGACACCTCGCGGTGATATCCACGATCACCAAGTCATCCGGGCACGCGCACCATTGTGATGGAGTCAAGTTCGAAATCGAATACATTTGTATCGACAACCTGACCACCGCCATCGTGCCCAGCCTTCCAACTTACGGGGGGGG
>JAPDHQ010005761.1:0-11783 GCA_026184515.1 Peronosclerospora sorghi | reverse complement strand
GCTCTTAGTGCATTTTTTGGCCAACCGGCAGGCGTAGAGTGTGATAATTCACCCGCAACTCCGCCCGCTGTGCCAGCGGTTCTTCTTTTAAAGGTTTTTTGGTCTCGGGAACGTGATCGAGCAGTGCGCTCTCACCTCTTCCCCATAAATCCACGTTTTTTGGCCCCTAGTTTTTCGGCTGCTTCAAGGGCCTCACGGGAACACTAGGTGGATTTTAGTGGTGATCGTCGATCAGCCCGTCGAACGCGCTGATCGACCGTCCCTCTAGGGCTTAACTTTGGAATACAAGGTACTTTGGGTATTCTTTTGACGGATTAAGCTTTAAGAGGCTCTGTGATCGGGCAGTAAAGACTTCAGCTGCCTGTTCAAGTACACCCTTCACCGATCAACACCTGATCGACACACTGCGACTCTCGGTCCGCGCTCAGCTGCTCACAACTCGCGCCAACTAGCTGATCAGCGACTTTTAGCACCTGATCAAACCTGATCAAGTGTGATCACCGCTGTTCAACGACTCTTAGTGCCTGCCCAAGGCTGATCACTGTTGATAACACCTGATCGCACGTGATTCAAGCTTGATTGCGCCTGATCATCGCCTGATCGCATCAGTCGACTCATCACAAATCAACTCAGTCTTTCCACAAGGAATTGTAGCGTGCCATCCCCGCCACCTGGAGAGTGACCCACGCCTAAGCCGTCGGGTACACAAGGTGAGCAGAAACACAAGCAGTCAAGGACAACCGGAGGACGCCCTTCGTCAGTCGGCAGTCCGGACGCCGTGGTACCGCCTGATCAAGCCTCAAAAACTTTGATCAGCCGCTCCACCACAATGGTGCTCGTGCCCGGATCTTTGGGCGACCCGGGATATCACCGCGATTCTACGCAAGATGGCGCTGATGTGGATGTGAAAACGGAAGCAGAAGCAGAAGTGAAGATAAAGGTGGGAAAGGAGTAGGTGATTGTGACGATGGAAGGCAGTTCGCCGTCGTCACTACTGAAGAAGAAAGGAAATACTGATTATCAGGACCTGGAGAGGTATCCTGATGAGATAAAGGAGAGAAGAAGCCTCAACTACTTCCCAAGGCCATTTCGGGAGCCCCTGCGGATCATAACTTGCGTTATGATCCGCCAATTACATATGCATATGATGATCTGGATTGGAAGCCGTTGGTGAAATACTACGTACCGGACCTTCCGAAGACGTTGCTGAAGGCGCTGGGTTTGGAGAGCGTTGAAAGTCGACCAAGTATGCCACCATCAGAATCTGATTTGGAAAGTACGTTTTATATGAAGGAGCTGAAGAATTTCTTATTGATGGATTCAATTCTGAACCGGCTTGGAGTCACGAACACTGGAAAACTGAGCGAGCCGGTTAATAAACCAATAACGGACGGGAAGGACAAGCTTCAGTTGGTGATGGGGCTGACACGTCTGATTAAGCAAGCTGGCTTGACTACAGGCGCCTACGATGCCGAAGAAGTGTTCGATCTCAGCCCTGAAGACGTTGCGACCACTACCGAGCAGCTTTTTAAACTGTTGGTACCTATAGTGGGTCGATCCGCTAAAGTGGAACCACCTTGTACTATGCTGACAATCAAATCGGGTCTGTCGATCAACGTGGCAGAACACAAGGGATCATCATGTTACGAATCTGCCCCTTCTGAAGGCAATGACCTGAAGTGGTGTCGAGTAGTGCCGGAAGTATAGAGCCCTAGATCACCAGGATGACAATTTGAAAGAAGGATGAATCCAAGTTCTCGGCTATCAAGAAGGAACCGCAATCATTCAAGGCAGACGATGATCAGTCATCGCAGGGCCCACAGCTGCAAACATTTTTCGACAAGGCCATGAAGCAGTTTTGGCGGAAGAAAGATGCAAGTCGACACCTGGGGTTGTATACACGAAAAGTCACCAGCCAGGGACAGGAAGGGTTGCGACGTTTAAGGACGTCGATATGGAATCAGTGCATTCGCTCCGTGATTATCAGTCAAGGTCAAGAAGATCGGCGACGGTTAGAGATGTTGACATGGAATCTGTATATTCGCTCCATAATAAAGAATAACAGCGTGATTACATCGATCCTGACGAGCCGATCACTCTGCCTCGACAAGCCACGGTTGCGACAACGTACACTTGAATGCCTGACCAACAGCCGATTCCCAGGATTCGGATGTCGGCGATCAGTGATCTTAAAGAATTTTCAGGGAAGGAAGTGGATGAAGATCAAGCGCGGAATTGGATTAGTCGTTTGAAGTCAGCATTTATGCGCGACCAAGCCTCCGACCAAGAAAAGTGCTTAATTATGGGCGATTTACTTAAAGGACAAGCGCGCAATTGGCATCGGCAGCTGAGCATAACTACTCGATCAAGCTGGGAAAGTATCGTGGATGAGTTTGAAGTGCAATACTGTGGAAGCGGTCAGTCAGCATCCCGCCAGTATTATTACACAAAGCAGCGGTCGGATGAAAGTCCTATCGAGTATCTGCACCGCCTGAATGTGGCGGGACTGCGAGCCAAGTTTTCAATCAGGGATGGATCGCCTACGATCTTACGCGAGCATGTGCAACATTTTCTGGATACATTGACCAATCGCGAGCTCGCCGATCAGCTGGCACTTCTGCGGTTGGTTACCGCCACGGATCTGGAAGAAACGTTGCGGTCGTATGCGGTTAATAAGTGGTACCAACCAACGGCGACGGTAGGCACCAGCCGATTCCGTCTAAAATTCAGTGATGATGGCTCACCTGCCCCGGTCGGAAGCCTAAAGCAGTGCGCGCGATCAAGATCATGTCTGGAAGTGAAGAGTCAAGCTCCGATAACAGCGGAAGTGATGGTGATCAGCGCCGTTACATGATTGCTGCTATGCGCGATCAACCAGTACGCACGGTCTATCTAGTGAGCCTCGATATGGTAAACAAGGCGAATCAAGTGCGGTTGACCAAGGGGCGATGAAGAAATGCAGTCATTGCGGATCAATTAAGCACGACAATTTGCGTTGTTGGAAATGCCTGACCTGTCTGAAGTGTGACAAGAAGGGGGACCCGACGGATCACTGCTTGTACGTCTGCCGTGCGTGCGGCTAGATTCACAACGTTGGCAAGTGCCCCATGGAAGAATTCTACAATCGCATTCGACAGTGGTACAACCCTACCAAGCATGCGGGAATGTTGCCCAAGGAAGCCGAAGACATGTTAAACTAGGACTCTCGCCAGGATGGAATCTGGTACGAGACGAACGTTCTATTTTGTGTATTTTTTGCATATGTAGATAAGATGACGGCTGATAGAGCAGAAGAAAGAGATAATGAAAAATGTGATTAGCCTGATTTTACCACGTTTGGCTAATTTCTGTATTGATGAGTTTTCTCGGTCTCCGGTGATCATGGAAGTTGATTCGCTTCCAGGTGAATCACGTGAATATTGGAAATACCACTCGCCAAAAAATAAGTTTAAACAAGCCAAGGCGAGCGGCAAGATCAATAACGAACGTGTCACGTTACTATTCGATTCTGGTGCCGAAGTGTCGATCGTTGACTCAACCTTTGCTCGTAAGGTGGGTTGTCAGATCGACACGAGTCAAATACAAGAATGTGTTGGTATTGGAGAAAGTGCGTACCTCACAGAAGGACGCACTAAGATTAAAGTGACGTTAGCGGGTTTTTTTGGTCTATTACTTCTATGCATGGTGGGAAAACTCGTTGGTCAAGACGTTATATTGGGTATGGATTTTATGATACCAGCTGGTGTTCGATTAGACATCGCCCACGGTGCGCTAAGTTTGCCTGATGAGGTGATCATCCCATTGGAGGGCCGCCGACAGCTGTATGGATCGAGTGGCAATTATATGAAACTTAATCAGTACGAAAAGATTCCAGTAGGTCGATCTGCTGAGGTTCAGATTTCTGACCAGCGATCTCGAAAGTTGTGGATTACTCGTGAAAAGATTGGGTCCCCACTATCACTAGGGGCGTGGGCAATTTGCGATATCTGCGTGTTACGAACGTCGTTGATCATCCGATCATCGTGCAAGATGATACGATTTTAGGTATCTGGATGAACAAACATGATGTGCCCCGTCTCCCTGGATTTGTTTCGATATAATTTTTTTATAAATATTTTTTATAATTGAAAATAAAAAAAGAAAAATGTCATTAAAAAAATTAAAAAAAATTCCATAAATTTTGGTACACAACATCCAGCAGCTCACGGTATTTTACGTTTAATTTTAGAATTAAATGGTGAATTTATACAAAAAGCTGATTTACATATTGGATTATTCAATCGAGGTTGATATAAAACCTTTTTTAAAAATTTTATAAATCAATTAGATACTAAAATAGAAAACAATTAATAAAAAATTAAAAAAATATATAGTGTTTAAGAAGAAAAAATATTAATAATTTTTTAGATTACTTAATTTTGTATATATTTAAAACTAAAATAACATTTTAAAAAAAATTATGACAATAAAAATTATTCAGTCTTTTACATTTTTAGATTTTTGTGAGCCTTGGCAAATTGGGTTTCAAGACCCAGCAACTCCAGTTATGGAAGATATTATTAATTTTCATCATGTTTTTTTTTAAAAAATTAACTTTAAAAAATGGACCTTTATATTTACTTCTTGACATATTTTATTTAAATATTTTTTTTTCTACGAGTAGGTTTTCCTGTTTATTAATTTAAAAATACGTTTAAAAAAAAGAAACATTTTTTTTAAATAGGGTGTAATCGTTACAAGGAGTGGCAAAATCTCGCGTATCAAGCGTCTACCGATTCTGCGTATAACGATCAAGAAAGTGTCGATCAAGGTCTCCTGGTCGAGAAGAGGGAGTATCCTAATCCTCGAAGAATTTTGGTACGTCCTACGGACCCGATCGTCACATCTGTGGCATTGGTAACCGGAAGACCTCATAAGGTACAAGAAGTGCAAGAAAAGTGCAACCAGGAGCCGAGTGTGAAAAGTACGACCCTTGGTCACGAAGTTGAACGACCTGTTACAAGATATAAGCCTGGTCAAGATATGCGTGAACATACCGTCTCAACCGATACCGGTGAATTCGGTGTAATTCCTACCGATGACCAAGTGTGCTACCATGAAGTCGGAGATTTGTTCGTGGAAGAGCTGGAGAAACAACTTTCCACGCTGACTGAAGTATCCGCAAGTTCCGAAGAAGTGACCAAGGACGATTTGCAAGTTGGCGACCCACTGGTCAACACAGCAGAAGAGATTGACCAACTCCGCGACATAATTTGGGCAAAGAAACATCTGCTGATCGGAAAAGGAAACGCGCTTCCTCCTGCTGCACGTGGAGTTGTTTGAGATATTGATGTCGGCAATGCATGCCCGATCGCTCAAAAGTGTCGGAAGGTCGCTCCGCAATTTCGCGAGAAGTTATCAGCTTTAATCAAGGGGATGTTGGCCACGAAGATTATCCAACCGTCTACGTCACCCTGGGCATCGCCTATAGTGATTATCGTAAAGAAGAATGGGGTGGATATTCGATTATGTATCGACTATCGCGCGGTGAATCAACTCACGCGTTTTATGGTGTACCCCATGCCTCTGATCTCTGGTTTGCTCGAGGATTTGGATAAAGTGTTGTGGGTTTGCTCTTTGGATATGTCGAGTGGTTTTGGGTTGTGTCTATGACCGATCGAGCGCGACAGATTTCGGCGTTCGTCACTTCGTTCGGATTATTTGAGTGGAATCGGATGCCGCTCTAAGAAAGCTCCGAAGATCTACCAGCGGTTAATTGAAAATGCATTATATGGATATCTAAAGGTCAAAGACAGTGCTGATGAGTCATCGGATGAGTTTACTAAGGGAGATCCTGACCAAGCCCAAGGCCCGTCTGTGTTGCAGCGACGGTCCTACATCGATGATATTTCGATCCCGGCACCTACATGGACAACCCTGTGTGACAGGGTGCGAAACCTGTTGGAGAACTGCGATCAGTGGAACTTGTCGATCAGCGTGGTCAAATCGTTTGGGGGCGAAGTTAAGTGCATTATTTGCGACATCACGTCTCTGCCCGTGGTCTGGAAGAGAATCCGAAGAATTTGTATGATCTGATCGATTTGCCTTTTCCTGGCACTTACGCGCTATAAAATCTTTTTTGGGGAGCCTGAATTATTATCATCGATTTATCGAATACCTTGCGATTTATGCTGCTGTGCTCTATGAATTACGAGAAATTGATTATCATGAATTAAAGAGCTGGGCATTGTTAAATAAAAGCACGGCTAACAAGGATGATCGATTAAACATGGCGCGATTGGCATTCAGCATGCTGAAAGCAAAGATTGCGTCAGCCCCAACTCTGCACCATTTCGACCAAGCAAAGACGCCGGTGATTGTGGTGTATGTCAGTAAGTGGGCAGTGTATGCTGCGTTGGTGCAAGAGCATGACCAAGTATATTTCCCCGTCGCATTTGCCAGCCGGAGACTGAAGAGCGGTGAGCTGAATTACAGCCCCGTTTGAAAGTAAGTGTTGGCCATTCTACGAATTCTAGACGTCTACTTTACGATGCTAGTTGGGAAGGCGATCGTTGTCCTGTCACGTCGATCCACGTTGAAGTGGCTATTGACGTCCAACGGGTTAGATAGACGATTGGGAAAATGGGCTGCAATATTGTCACAGTGGGACTTGGAAATCAAGAAATGTGTTCATGGAGAAGAGGAGGTACTAGGGGCGCTGGCCGCAAGTATCACCCCTTGCACTGAGATTGATGAAGCCCTGATCGCAATCGCACCGAAATAGGAGCCTCGACAGACGATTGAAGTACCACCTCCCACGGTCGAGAAAGGCGAAGAGCTGTATTTGATCAGCTTAGATGGGTCTGCCAGCGTTAAGCGATGTGTTGGTGCGTTCGGTGATATCGCGTGGAAACTGCCGGAGTGGAAGATCATGATCGCGGTCGAGGACCATGCACCCAACATCACGGCAAATGAAGCCGAGTACTAAGGACTACTGCTAAGTTTGGATCTACTATCGCGATATCTCAAAGGAAGGATAATCGTGTGTGGAGACTCGAATTTGGTGATCAGGCAAATGCGTGGCAAAATAGAGTGTAAATCTCCGCGGTTGCAGGTATTGCAACAGCGCGGGTTGAAACTCCTTCGCGAATGGCCTAGCCATGACCTGTTGCATGTTAAACGGGAGTGTAATAAGAGTTCTGATCACATCACCACCACTGCCATGCGGGATGGGACACGATGTGAGCTCAATGACGGGAAATATCTGGAAGAATTGGTCGATCTTAACAGATTGCCCGAGGTGATTACGTGGAATGAAGATCCCACTGCCGCACAAGTGCTGGTGACGACACGATCACGTAACCCTCGCCAAACGCGATCGTCAATGTGGCCCGAAGTATCCATAAAAGGGATAAGGGCGGAACGTGTCAAAAAGGTGCAAGACGAAGAGGAGTGGATTTGTGATTTGTGATGTTATTTGAATGGTAGCGTGTCACAACTGAGCGCAGACGAGGTGAAAGAGTGCGCGAAGATTGCCGATTGTTATGATGTCAACGACCAATGGTTGTTGATCTACTGCGGAAATATGGCTAAAGGAAAAGCCAGCTGTGATCAAGATGATCGGGATGAGCGACGCTTCTCGATTAATCTGTTCGTACCGGAAACCCTACATGCGGATATCCTCCACCATTATCAGGTGAGTTTAGAGGGAGGACACCAGGGTATAGGGCGAACATATCAGCGTATTAGACGTTACTTTCATTGGAGTGGACTATTTCGTAGCGTGAAAACTTCGTCGGGCAATGTGTAGATTGTGAGACGGGGAAGGGCCAGTCTACGATCAAACGGATGTAGCCTGGAAATATTGAGGCTACGTACCCGTTCCAAGTGATAGCCATGGATAATATACCGTCGCTACCTCGTTCTACTGATGGGCATACGGAGTTGTTCATATGGACTGATCTGTTCACGGGTATGGTAATTGCGAAAGCTGGATCGTCTCGTACAGCACAGAAAGTCGCTGAAAATTACGAAGAATGTGTGTTCCGACGATTTGGAGCTAGTGAGGTGATTAGACACGACCGGGAACCAGGTTTTATGTCCTAGGTATTTCGTGCGTTCAACAAGTTTGTGGGACAGCGGCAGAGTGCAACTATGGCATACCGCCCACAGGCGAACGGCAAAGCAGAGAGAACAGTGAAGACGATTACACGAGCGATTAAGATGTATATATCAGATTTCGGTCAGAAGGATTGGAGTTTGTATGCAGAGTGACTGGTATTCGCGCTGAACTTGACCCCAGATCGCATTCGTGGAGAAACACCGTTTTATTTGGCGTATGGGCGGGATCCACGATCATCGTTGGAATCGACATTGCAACTGGGCGGAACTCGGCGTAAAGACCACGATGCACGTCGATGGAGATACAGGCTGCAGAAAGACTACCGTTACGCCCGTGATCAATTGAGCACCCGATTGCACCAAGCAGTAACAGGCCGAGCGGAGAAGCATAATGATCAGGTGACACCGCACCAGATCGAAGCGGGGTCGAAGGTCTGGTTATACCTCGATCGAGTGAAAGAAGGGTTCGCAAAGAAACTGGCGCATATGTGGCATGGACCCTTCAGAGTTGACGAGGTGATTGGTGATCATGCGGCAAGGTTGATTACGGCTGGTACAGACTATCGCATATTTCCAGTCGTGAACCTATCCAAGTTGAAACTGGTCAAATAGTTTCCAAATCGACCTACTTTTGTGCTAGCAGCTGGGGTAGAAGATCGTTTTGATTTCGATGAAGCTTTACTACCCGAGGACAGCTGGGAGATGATTCTAGAGCCGGACGAATTTGAAGTTGATCGCTTCACCAATGTCCGATCTGGTCGAAAGACCAGATACGGCAGAACGTTGCGTGAATATCAAGTATATTGGAAGGGTCATGATGTGCCGTCATGGGTAGACGAGGCCGATCTGAATTGCGATGCCCTAATCAAGGACTTCGAACGAAAGATGATTACCAACCACCGGTTTGGTGTAATGCAGGTGGATGAAGAGTCCCACTAGTGCGTGACCGACTAAGTGACTGTGGATTACGATTAATGGAGAAATAGAGATTGGCTTAAAGTGGTGAACTTACAGTGGATATTACGCAATATGGTGATAGAGTAACAGCAGATGATATTAGGGAAGAGAGATTTATGTGGACATACTGAAAATTATGAAGCAACAATTGGAATTACTACGATCAAGAATGTTAATCGATTGAAGAAGAAAAAATGATCAGCGAGCTAACTCGATCCGTAAAATTTGCGTCGGAGGCGGGTAATCTTGTTGCCGGGGTGATTATCCGTGGAAAGGCGATACTGGAGTCGCCAAGGCTCAACAACGTCCACCTCGCACAACGCGTCCTGCAAGGTCGAAGGCGGCGGGTCCGATAGGTACCCTGGGTACCAGGTGCCGTCGTCAGACGGAGCGTATCTCAGGGGGCGATTACGGGCGCAGTGTGAAATAGCTGGATCCAAGAAGATGTCGAGATCGCACTCCCCTCTGGTCATGCCTTGCAGTACGAACCCCACGACCCTCTTCCATGCTGCCCCGGCGCGGCTTCTACGTTGGCGCCGACCCTCGTAAAATTCTCGAAAAAAGGCGTCGCGCTCTCTGAGGTCCTGATCTACGTGGAGGTAATGAGTGGACTCCCAGATGGCCTGCTCATGATGGTCCAGGAATGTCTGGTACCGCGCCTCGAAGTCAGAAAACCAGCCGGCCGAGCGGAACGAGATGGGTGGCAACATATGCTTGAAACAATCCCGCGGGCGCCGCGAGTACAACAATTCCACTGCCGATTGGGTAATCAGGTGACTGCACCACTCGTCAGGCGCAGGGGCGTCAGTGACGGTGGGGAACAGCCACCCCACGGGACGTGTCAAGTACTCGAATATCACTTTTACCGAGACTCTACCCAGATCGAAGCCGCTGAGTTGTTCCGAGGTCCACGGAAAGATGGCGTCGTCAGTCGCCTCACCCTGCAACGATATCAACGACTTGAAGTCATCCTTCTGGGGGAAGGGGAATTCAGCAGAGTCTGGATCATGCGGACCTTCGCTGTCCAACTCGCTGATTATGGGACTGGACGGGATTTGCGCGCCAAGAAAAGCAGAAGAACCACCTTGGACACCATCCGGCCAAAAAGGCGGCCCAATATCATGTGGTGACCAGCTCTTATCGGGAATAGCGGGGGCGAGACGTGACTGCTTGGACCGGGAGGTGGATTGTGAGCGCCGAGCGCGTCCTTTGGTACCATCTGGCTTACCAGGCGGACCAATATCGTGTGACCGCTCCTTCTTTTTGGGAATGGCAGAATCCAGACGTTGCCGCTTGGACTGGGAGGTGGATTGTGAGCGCCGAGCGCGTTTTTTTTGGATGAAGAAGCCGGTCGGATAAAGGAACTGGTAGATGGATCACCTGAAGTAGCAGACGGGCTGGCAGCCGGATTGATCCCCGCATTAGCGGAATCGGCGCTCGGAGTGATCTGCAGGTGTAACGCTACACCCACCAACATGGTCTGGACGTCGGAGAGCTGAGCACGCAGTTGCTCCGCCTCATCTTGAACGCGTCGCAACTCGTGGCGCAGTGCGTCGCTCTCTGCAGATGCGTGGTTGAGACGGTGCCGCGCTGCCGAAAGTCCCCCCTTCAATTTGGAACTCTGAATACGCAGTCTCTCGATTTCAGCCCTGTCGGCCGACACCGTGTCAAGGCGTGCAGATAACTCTTCAGCCCGATCATGGGCACTAACGAGATTGTTCATCTTTTTGAGATTTGTCTCATTCTCCGTCCGGATACGATCACGCTGGATTTTGCGCTTGCGAGCCTTGGATGAGAGCTTATCCAGCTGCTCGGACAAGCGCTTGTTCTCTGATAGGATGTGGTCGCGTTCGCGTCGCACTGTGATAAGGCGCTGAAGGAGTCGGTCGAGCGCTGCGTGACCTTGAGACGCCTCAAGACGCGAAATTTCTTGCGCCTGATGATCGACTGTATCTTCGCGGACTGATAACAGATACTGGTCCCGGGCATGGACACCTTCCAGACCACGTATCTGACCTTGCTGTTCGGCCAGGGTATCTTCGGATGTCTTCAGTCGGGACTTGAGGTCTCTAACGGTGGTGCGGACGTAGTCGCGAAGGGGTACGGCCTGCTCACGGAACCACTTGATCTGCTGCTCGCGCTCGGAGAGCTTACGAGCGACGCATTCGTGCAGCTTCTGTTGTAGGTGGGTGGAGTATTCAAGCACGGAGAGTGAGCCGGTCAGCACGAATATTTCCTCCTGCTGCTTATGAATCGTCTCCTTCTGCGCACGAATCGTCTCCTGCAGCGTGCGTATGGTCTCGTGCTGCGCGTAGGCCTGGTGGACAACCGAGACCAAGCTGTCGACCGCGGAACGATCGAGGGATGAGCTACCACCTGCGGTCATCTCCATGATCGTCCTCGCAGAAGAAGTACAGGAATGAATGATCACGAAGGCTTTATCGGGGACGCTACGGTTGAATGAGTGGTAACGCTCTGCTCACCTGCTACTCGCTCGAAGGAGACAGGGCAGATGGATGGGTGAAGATTACATTACCTATGACGTCATGATTGATGGATGTCGACCATGATCGAGGCTATCACGACTGATAGGTAGCAACGAGACAACTGTATGATCGACCCCCGCCCCAACCGCTGTCCGGCTGGGACGGGGCTCAGGGGCGGCTGTGGTAAAGCGTTCCGTAAAATTGGTACGTAATTAGGGGCATAATTATAGACACCCCTAT
>JAPDHQ010005759.1:0-10815 GCA_026184515.1 Peronosclerospora sorghi | reverse complement strand
CGAAATTCGACCAACTGACTTGACCAAAAGTGACCAAATTTGTGGTACACTTCACCACAGCCGCCCCTGAGTCCGACCGTGTCGCACAACGATAACGGTCTGACTCACCCATCACTCGACCAACTGGACCTTGGTCACTCACACTTCTTCCCCATGGATCAGACATCTTCGACACCTGCGTCAGGTGCTGCCTTTACTTCACTTGATCTTCTTATGCTTCCCTTTGACGCTTGTTCTTGTTGTTCTTGCAGAAACTCTATGCGCCGTGTCGCCCCACCTTGCTTCGCCTGTCCGGTCGGCTCGTTCTGACAGTCCACGTAACTCTCGTGCACTTCAAACATCGGAAGGGCGTCAGACTGAAGCCGACACGCAGATGCAGGATATGCTTGCAGAAAACATGCATCTCAGGACCCAGGTGGTCCACCAGGCAACACGAGGTGCGCATCTTTGGTCTTCGTCTTGTACTTGTCTTGACCCTCGTTTGTCTTCAGCTCTCATCCCTCCCAGCGTCGTCAAGGCAATAGGTGCCTTGCTTGATGCCGATAGGCACTCCGACGATCATGTTGACCAGCTTCGACCAATTTTGGAGGAGCTGGTAAGCGCGCGTCATGAGCTGTCCCGTCTGGAGGCTCATCAGTCCCATCTCCGGGATCAACTTTTACTTGTTCGCCGGCAGCAGCTGGACGGACAGTTTGACGCGACCTCACTGCGCATGCAAGGCGACGACTTCGCGCGACGCATTGCCGAGATTCAAATTTCAATTCAAGATCATACCGGGAAGTTCCGGTCTTATCAAGACAAGTCAGACGCTTGGACACTAGAGTCGGGTCTTCGTCAGGTGGCACTAGACCAGTGCTGCCAGCGCTTGATGAACTTGCTGCATCCGTGTTCGGCTGCTTCCTCCAGCATAGGTTGGTCTGCGTCGGCAACCTTAGTCGCCTCGGAGCAAGACCAAGACCGCTTGCAGAAGGACCAAGACCGCTTGCAGCATTCATTGTCTGATATTCAGCAGTCCGAAATTGCACAAAAATCGAAGAAGCGCGCGGACGCTCCAGGTAGCTCGAGGGCGCGGGGCACTGCGCGCGAACCCAGACTCGAGGGGAAGCGTGCAGTGCCTCATAAGCGATCCAAGACACAGGCGCTTCTTATGGACTCGGACTCGGACACGGGCGAAATCTATAGCCCCTCGGAAAGTCGAGCGCCCTCGCGCCGTAATGCAAATCGCATCAAGCACACAGAAGTCTCGTCCTAGGAGGACTCCAGCAAAGGGTCTTGCAATTCCGAGTTTATGGTCGCCATCCAGACCAAGTCACGAACGAATTTACGTGAAAGTTTCATCCAAGTGGCGTCGACATTGGGGTCAGAACAGAAGACCGGTTTGCCAAGTGACGCCACACCAGTATCGACATCAGCGAAGCCGGCGCCTTCGGTTCTCCCCGGGACATCCAAGCTTCACAAGTACGCTCTACTGAAGAACATTGCAGTTGACACCAGCTCCCTTCCGCCGCGGACGTTTGAAATCACCTTGCCGTGGTCGTCGGGGCAAATCGGCTGTTTGCGCCGGTCTACCCTGACCAAGCAGCTTCTGGCCCAGTCTTTCTCCCGCCCGGACCCCTGGCTTTTTCCACCGGCCAAGAAAACCCCTGCCGCGTCTGCATGGAGGGCGGACATGATTAGGTCGGCGCAGATCTCCCGCCTATACGGTGATGAGCCATGGAAAATTTTAGAACACCCCAAGATAGGACTTGTGTTCCACTTGACTCCGTGGATCGCCACTTTGCTATGCCGGGTGAAGAATTTCAACAAGATCCACGGCCAAGCAATTTGGGAAGCGTCCCACTACTTGATGCTTCCCCCCGACCGGATGCGACAAGATCCGGGCCTGGCGACGTTCCAGAGCAAACGCAACCGACGTCGAATTCGGGCGGGCGAGGCTTGGCAATCCCTGTGCCAGTACATTTTGGACGGGATGCGAGCCCGCGAGTGTGACGTCGACGTATTCTTGTACCCGGTGTTCCTCCACATGCCGAGGCGTCGCGTTGAGAAGACCAGACTGCTGGCCGACGACGGCACATGGTACCCCGGTCTTGATTGCGCTGAACCGGTCGAGAACCTCAAGGATGCTTTGGTCCAGCTTGACCGGAAGGACCCCTGGCGTAACCAGTTTCAGGATCAAGTGAAAAATCATCCGTCGATGGTCATCGGCCGTCTGTGGGCGATAGAAAGTGAAGTCGCAGGTAGTCGACCAGATAACTCGTAATACATGTCATCATTTCTTTTTCATATGTCCGATCGTCAAATCACTTGAACTAATTTTACCACTCTCTCCATAGTTGCACCGAACACGTTATCGTAAACAGTTCCACCCCCATCACGAAAAATAGTCTACTCTAATTCGTCACAGTTCATCACAATTTCACATCAACTCCGGACCTTCCACATCTTCACACCCGTCTAGACCGACCGATGCTACTGCGTGTCTTGGTCTTGGTCTTCATGAGTCTGCATCACTGCGAAGCGATTACGACTGACTCGTTCTCGTTCGAACTCTTGTAGAAAAGCCCCACAATTCAAATCGAGCTCGTCGACCCAAGTTGATTCATCATGGTCCTTCCATCGGACCAGGTACTCTCGGTGAGTCCGACCGAACCTGGTCTTCTTGGTCGACCGAACATATCAGACCTTCTCCACTTCAAACTCGTCTTCTTCTAATGGTCGTTCCCAACTGTACTCCGGCAGTAACGATTCATCGAAATCATATCTTTTTTTCTTCGTCTACCAGACAGGGAGTTTTGGGTCGATCAGGAAATTCTCGGACCAGCTTCAACTTGGACACATGCACGATCGGGAAGACCTTGTAGTCCGTACCAGTTGTTACTAGACGGGCTGCGTGCTCACCGATCAGCTCGGCAACACGGAAAGGTCCGTGCCACATGTGAGCCAGCTTCTTCGCATAGCCCTCTTTCACTCTGTCTAGGTATAGCCATACCCTCGCCCCTCGTTCTATACCGTGGGGTCGGACCTGGTCATTGGTCCGGTCTGCCCGGTCTTGTGTGGCCTGACGCAGCTTTTCGTTGACGACTTCTTTTGCATGCTGGTAGTGTTTCTGGACCTGCATGCGCCAGCGTCGAGCATCGCGATCGTGGGTCCGGGTGCAACCAATAGGTATCGCAGCTTCCAGTGTCGACCGAGGGTCCCATCCATATGTCAGATAAAAAGACGTTTCTCCTCGGACCCGATCGGTCGACGAGTTGAGTGCAAACACCAGCCTTTCTGCATACTCTTACCAATCTCGCTGGTCTGGGTCAGCAACGTACATCTTGATCGCCCTCGATATGGTCTGCACCATGCGTTCCGCCGATCCATTTGCTTGCGGACGGTATGCCATCGTCGCACTCTGTTTCTGGCCCAGCATGTTATTGAACTACCGGAACACCTCGGCCATAAAACCGGGTTCCCGATCGTGCCTGATGACCTCGCTGGCGCCGAATCTTCGGAACACACATTCTTCGTAGCTCTGGGCGATCTGCTCCGCAGACCGAGATGCACTTGCCTTCGCAATAACTAGACCAGTGAACAGGTCTACCCAGATCAGCAGCTCAGTGTTGCCGCGCGTCGATCTAGGCAGTGACGGTATGTGGTCCATCGCTATAACCTGGAAAGGGTAGGTAGCTTCGATATTTCGGCGATCGCCCCTTGATTACCGGTCTACCCTTTCCGGTCTCGCAATCCGTGCAACAGCCCACATATTTCTGCACACTGCGAAAAGACCTCTCCAGTGGAAGTGGGACCTGATCTTGTGATAGGTCCTGCCTATGCCCTGATGTCCCCCTTCTAGACTCACGTGATAGTGATGAAGGACATCCGGCTGCAGCAACTCGGGGATCACTAATTTTGCCAGTCGGTCCCGGTCTGCACTGTCTTGGTCGGCATCGCGGCAGTAATACAATAATCCATTATCATCCACTTCGTAGCTATCCGCGATCTTGATGCACTCTTTCGCTTGATCGTTCGTCAACTTGGACAGTTCACCACGCAGGTAGGTCTTCAGGTTCATAATCCATTCTTCTTCGTCCTGCGCCTTGAGGATCCGTTCCATCCTTAACTGTTGCACTGCATATTCGTTCAAACTTTCCTTCGGGAACGGTCGGCGAGACTTCTGAGCTTTCGATCTAGTCGCGACCATCACATGCACCTGGACTGGGGCGTTCTTGGGTCCGATCACTTCTGGGAGACTGTTTATATTCATCAATCCATCCAGAACGGCCTTCTCGGTGATCGTAGCCCCGGTCTGGTCTTGCATGGCCTTGGTCGCGAGGTAGTCGGCGCTTCTGTTCCAGTCCCGTTTCACGTGCAATAGCTCGTGGTTGGGGTAGTCCTTCAATGCCTTCATTACTCGATCATTTAGTGTCCTTAGTCGTGGAGCCTTGCAGTCGATTTCTCCGGTATCTGGCTGATCACTAGGTTAGAGTCACCAAATATGATGACTCGCCCCTTCTCTTGCTACGACAGTAGGTCCAGACATAGAATTAGAACTCGGTACTCCGCCTCGTTCACAGTAATATCCGGCGTGAAATCGGCAGCGGCTGCAACTATAGACCATTGTGGAAACTTCCACAATATGGCACTATAGGCGCCGACCTTCTTCTTCACGCTTGCCTATCCGTCAAAACTTAAGACCAAGAGCTCTTCGTCATGGTCGACGGTCGGTGGCGGTCTCGAAACTGAATGCCGGGGTTGCTTCCTCGGGGCAATCGCTATCAATGCCTCGTCTACTTCAGACCGAGGGGTGATACTGGCAGCTAATGTGCCCAATATCTCTTCCTCGCCACCGGTGCACTTAACGACCTCGAGGGTCCACTGCGACAAGACCGCCGACCATCTGCCTAGACGTCCGTCCATCCCATTGGATGATAATAGCCAGGCCAAAGTAGACCGTCTTGACAGGACCTTTATAGGTCGGCCGACCAGCAGGTTGTAACACACATCCAGAATTCGTAGCAACGCCAGAACTTCTTTCTCGACAATTCCATAGTTCACTTCATTTGGTTTTAGCGTCCGGCTCGTAAACGTGACTGGATGATACACACCATCGTGATCTTGCACTAAAGTGGCCGAGATAGCCCACTTACTGGCATATAAAATAATGGTCGGCACTTTTTCGGGAGCGAAATGATTGAGAATCGGTGCCGTCGCCATCTTAACCTTCAACATACCAAAGGTAAACTGTGCATGCTTCATATGATCTTCGGCCTCCACTTGCGAACAAACTGCAGCAAGACCAGAGTCGGCGCCCTCCTGTAAAGTTGCCCGGTCTTCTTCGCGCAACATATGATAGTCAACTTCCCTGAGCTCGTACAGCACAGCCTCGTAAATAGCAAAGTCTTCAATGAATCGGCTATAATAATTCAAGCTTCCCAGGAAGGACTCCATTGCCTTCAGCGATCTGGGGAACGGGAGGCTACTCAGCGAATCCAGGTCCTTGGGATTAGCCTCTAGACCATTGTTCGAGACCATATGGCCTAAATAGGCGACCTTGGACATACCCCAAAAACTTTTCACGGCACTGATAGACAGGTTCCAGCGGTCGCATGTCTCCAACAATCGTTCAACCTTCTCGCACAGATCGTTACATGACGAGGCAGGTATCAGAATGTCGTCGATGTACGACCGCCTCACTAGAACGGACGGTCCTCTTTCCCGATCGGGTTCACCCTCTCTAAACACATCATAATTTTCAACAGGGTCCCGATCGGTCTTGATCTTGAAGTGTCCGTACAATGCGTTGTCTATCAGCCTTTGATAGATCTGGGGCGCGTTCTTCAGACCGAACGGCATACGGTTCCACTCGAAAAGACCAAACGGTGTCACAAATGCGGAAATCTCACGGTCTCGATCAGTCATCGAGACCACCCAAAATCCACTTGCCATATCTATCGAACAATACCACAAGGTCTTGTCGAGGTCTTCCAACAGATCATTAATCAGCGGCATCGGGTACACCATGAGTTTAGTCAACCGATTTACCAACCGATAGTCGATGCACAGTCTAATGTCAACGCCGTTCTTCTTGATAACAATTACGATCGGCGAGGCCCATGGCGAGGTCGACGGTCTAATAATCTTGGTGACCAACAGTCCTTTAATGAGATCAGAAAGCTTTTCACGGTACTGTGGCGCCACGCGTCGACATCGCTGGGCAATCGGCTTGGCATCTCCAACGTCAATATCGCAAATCGCACCACGGGCTGCAGGTGGTAAGGCGTTGCCCTTTCCGATCAGCAGATGTCTTTGCTTTTATATGATATTCTTCAACTTCTCGATCTGGTCTGGACTGTTAAGGTCTTGATCACCCACTTGTAAATCATCCGTTGTAACTTCGGGCGAGTTGGCAGACACTTCAGGGAGGACTGCCATTTGGCTTTCCAGATTCTGAATATACTGTTCCCCGCCTTCATGTATACATACTTGTTCATCTTCTGGGGCGATATCACCTAGACCATCTGGACCAGCTGAACGCTCCTGGTCTTGATCGACGGGCTGTCCTTCACTGATATCGGTCTGATTAGGAATACTGTCATGGTCCGACCTAGCAACTTCATGTTCCCCTTCTTCCGTTTCTTGCTCCGCTGTCGCCTGGTCTTGTGCTGACACCACGTTGACTAGCCTCGGCTCGTCTACTTGATGGTTCACCGTTCCTGGTGACTGCGGCGCCTTTCTTCGGACCAACATCTTTTTTGGGGTGACATAACTTGGTCTTTCCACTAAAGGTGAGGTATCCTCTTCCACCGACCCATCATCGCTGATAAGATCGGTGGTCGATTGGTACGACAGGTTTTGCCACTCGACATACCGCCTCGATCCAATCGAGACGAACCCCATCTTCCTTGGTACCTTCCTTCTGCTAACTACATACCGACAATAGTGTTATTGTCCAGTGTCAGCGGCTTGTCACCGATATTGGTAACACAAACAAAATCACGTCGACCAGCACTCTTTACGAAGGTCGGGATCCACCGATCGCCCCTGGTCAACCATAACTTCCTCGAACGAAAACCTTTCTCGACCGGGGTATCGGCAGAACGACCGACTGGGATAGTGAGGTCTTGGTACCACCGGATCAGATCGGTATACGAACCATACAGAGGTCTTCGACCAGCCAACTGGACCTGGACCTCATCCGGGAGTGTAAGCACTCCATGTGACAGGTCTCGGCGAATACCAGCTGGGACCATGAAATCCATTCCTAGTAAAGCGTCTTGACCATCCAACTTGCCAACCCAAGCGCTGAAAAAGTAGACCAGCGATCCCGACAAAGTAATTTTCACACGCGTCCTTGCTTCGGTCATATAAGAGTTTTCGCCGATCCCGACGCATTCTTGTCTCTGGGTATCGTCTATACGACATCCGACCTTACGAGCAAAGGCGGAGTCGATTGTCGATACTTCAGCTCCAGAGTCGAGCAACATCGTCGCTTTCTGGTTATTAATCTTGCCAAAGGCTTTCGCCTGCTTGAACCATTTATCAGGCGCGTGATACTTCCAGTATCCGCGGGATTCTCCAGGCAGCAAGTCCAATTGCATAACCACCTTGGTCCGGGAGTACTCATCGGTCTTCAGACTGTAGACCGGATGGTCTCGGTCGACGCAATTTGGAATAGAACGTGTATTGTCGGTCTTATCCTCCTTGCCAACATATGCATGGATGTGAACCGTAGAACGCTCGGGTCGATCCAGATTCCAACCTGGCGAGCGTTCTAGTTTAACATCTTTTCCGCGTCCGGCGGCAGCATCCCCGCGTGCTTGTCCGGCACGTACCACTTGCATATCATGTTAAAAAAATCTTCAATCTTGCAGTGGCCGTACTCGTGGATCTCTCCACATGACTTGCACACGAAAAGGCAGTGGTCAGTCGGGTGGCGGCGTCTCTCGCACTTCTTGCACACCATCTTCTTCCAGCAGTTTGGACCATCATGTTTGCTCGACCCATAGTGGGAGCACTTCTGACGAGGTCGGTCCGGATCGGACTTGCTTCCGTTCCTTCCCTTCCGGTCTACCTGGTCGGACTTCGACCTGGTCTTCGGGGCAGGTCCCGCAACATAGACGTAACGATACTGGTCTTCATCCGATGACTCCTGGCTCGATTGACTTCCGCTTTCCCCTTCCGATCCCGTGCTGTCTTCGGCTACGATCGCCTTGACCGCTCGGGTCGGTTTGGTCCAGGGTCTCTTGACCGGATCGGTCTGGGTCTGGGTCTTGGATCGGTAGCGACTTGATCCACCAGCACTTTTCGCCCTCATGCTACGTGACTGCTGTAGCGTCCGTGAGTCTGTTCAACTTCACCCGCGTCCCTAGGACGCAGCAGAGTAAGCTGGTCCGCCAGTTCTTGATCGTCCAGGGTACTAATGTAGTGACCCACATGTTCCAGAGCAGCACCGTTCGGCGGGTTATTCTCTTTAATTGTTATGCCGGAACGAAGTGCAGCCACGTTCAACCGATGCAAATACTCGATCGGCGTCTCGTCGCTCCGCTTCTGCAAATGGTGATACTTGCGGGCACTCGAAAATCCGGAGTTACAATATTGCCCTTCAAACTCTGCACATAACTGGTCCCAGTCAGACCGGACATACCGACTTAACTATTGGATCCAGTTGGCAGCCGGTCCTTTCAAAAAAATCCCGGAAGATCATACACTTTTTACTTTTCGGGGTCTGGTCTCGCAGGAACGCAGACTTGACCCGACCGAACCAAGACCGGGCCTGGTCTTCATCAGCATCCTTGCCAGTGAAGTCCTTGAGGTCGGTCGTCGCGGCCATATGGATGCGCGGAATCGCAGATCCAAAGTCGTAAGCAATAGTGGAGGCTAGGTTAGCCTTGCGTGGCTTGCCAGCGCCCGTACCGTCTGACCCACAGTGGTCGTCAAAACCGCCGACCGACTCCATGTCACAGTCACTTGTCTTGCTTGGTCTACGCGGTATGGCCGGTTGCGGCTTGCGCTTCCCTTTGCCGACTTGCTTATCACTTCTAGTGGGATTGTCCACAGATGTTACCGATTCCATATCCACATCTCGGCAAACATTGGCACTTTGCTGGGTAGACCGGTCTTGGACATGTGGGCGCAGAGGTGGTATAACCCGGTCTTCCATGAAACGCTCCATCATCGTCTCAAAAATGGCTTGGACGTTAGCTGGAGTCATGGGCAACTTGTTGATACCCTCCTATTGCGGAACTGAGGACTGTGGGGGTCGCTGGAGCCCCGACTGGCAAGCAGCCCTTTGCTGCCGCACGTACTTTTTTTTGTTCCGGCTGGGCATGGTCCACCCCCATGGTCATCCGCTCGACACCAGTCTCCAACTCTGAGGAGATGTTCGAGGCCGGTGGAGATTGATAAACCGATTCGTCATCAGAACCAATGTCAACAAGCGCTGTGGCGACCTTCACTGCTGCGGTGGGAGTTTGGCGGCGAACCGCCCCCACCAGTGGGACCAAATGGTCGTGGAAGGTCGACATCGACGCTTTCAGCCTCCAAGTCTCAAATTCAAATAGTTTTTGGACATCCGCGGAGTTCTGCATTTTAATGCCAACCTCCGCCAACATCGCCACCAAGTTCTTCACCAACAGTAATGGGCGATCACTCTGGATCGGCTCGGTAGTGGGACCGAGAAGATGGTCGGGGATCTGGAGGTTCAACACCCGAAAGACCACGTCAAAGCTAACAAATCGTTTCAGCTCAAAAATGTAATACATCTTCTTTAGGTCTTCTTCAGTGATGCCTCCATCTCCGACCTGCGACTTTTCTTCGAGGTTGTCTTCGTCGGCCAGCATTCCCAACCCTTTCTTGGGAATATTGGGGACATTGGGGACCTTGGGGAGGTTGGTCTGATCGTTTTGATCAGCCTCCAAGTATTTTTCGTCTTTTAATTTTCCATCAACTTTTTTATGCACATACATAGGATCAGGACCAAGGTCCTTATCCTTTCCGGGACTATAGCAGGACTTGCTATAGTCCCGATCGGCTCCGGTGGTAGCCTTTTGGGGAGGAAAAAAATTATTAATCCCGGTCTGGTCCTCCACCAGGCCAGACCGGACATCGCCATCTTTATCGAGAACGAAGACGTAAGGTGATATCCTTTCCTTACGCCCTCTCCAGAACGATTCCAAATTCAAATCTTCAAATTCAATCTTTGATGACACCTCGCGGTGATATCCACGATCACCAAGTGATCCGGGCACGCGCACCATTGTGGTGGAGTCAAGTTCGAAATCGAATACATTTGTATCGACAACCTGACCACCACCATCGTGCCCAGCCTTCCCACTTACGGGGGGGGGGGTACCCCGCGGACCTCCACTCGAAATCTGGTCCGATCGTTCGCTGCTGGCAGAGGACCGGTCATCATCCAAAGACACTTGGTCCGATTCACTTAAGTTCATCTCACCTTGTGTACCCGATGGAATGGGCTAGTTGCACACTCGATGGATCGGGATCGCAGATCGATGTGATTCGGTCTTGAATATGAGACCGTGCTGGCAAGATGTACCTAGGGCGGAACTCTTCACCCCAGGTGCGTACAGACCAGAAACACTTCCAAAAGATGAATTCCAATAGGTCGATCGTTCAAACGATCTAGACCTGACCAATACGAAATAATAGAGGGTAGACCAATCAACCGGTCTAGCCCCTGACCAATATGAGAGAAGACCAAAACCGGTCTAAACTCCAACCGATGTTACAATGAGCCAATATGTCCACGTGAAGACCCACTATTCCCGTGAAACTCCACAAACGATATCTCCACGTAAAGACCAATCCAGT
>JAPDHQ010005758.1:0-11252 GCA_026184515.1 Peronosclerospora sorghi | reverse complement strand
ACGATGGTGGTCAGGTTCTCGACACTACGGTGTTCGATTTTGAACTTGACTCCACCACAATGGTGCACGTGCCCGGATTCGAACCAGGGATATCACCGCAGCGATATTCAGCAAAGAACGATTCCACATCAATGTGGAATCGTTCTGGAGAGAACATAAAGGAACGGCTATCGCCTTATGTTCTCGTTGTCGATAAAGATGGCGATGTCCGATCTGGCCGAGTGGAGGACCAAATCGGGATTAATATTTTTTTCCTCAACATAAGGCTCCCACCGGAGCCGATCGGGACTATAGCAGGTATTGCCATGGTTCCGGAAAGGATCATGACTTTTGTCCTGATCCTATGCATTTGAATGAAAATTTTGACGAAAATAAAATAAAAAGTGAAACCGACTTGGAGGCTGATCGGGACGATCCGGCCCACCCTCCCAAGGTTCCCAAGCAGAGGCTCAGAATGCCGTCCGAGGAAGACGACTTGGAAGAAAAGCCGCAGGTCGGGGATGGGGTCATCAAAGAAGAAGACCTGGCCAGGATGTACTACATTCATGAGTTGAAGCGATTTATTCGCGAAGACCAGGTCATGCGGATTATAGACCCCCAGAACCCCGATCGCCTTCTCGGACCCACCACCGAGCCGATCTAAAGCGATCGGCCGTTGCTATTGGTGAAGAACCTGCTGGCGATGTTGGCAGAGGTCGGCATGAAAGTGCGAAATCTCGCCAACGTGCAGAAACTCTTCGATATGGATACTTGGAGGCTGGAGATGTCGATGTCAACATTACATGACCATTTGGTGCCGTTGGTGGGGGAGGTCCGCCGCCCAGCTCCCACCGCGGCATTGAAGGTCGCTGAGACCACGGCAGTATACGACGATGTGTGCTCCGACGATAAGTCGTTGTATCAGTCTCCACCTGCCTCTAATAACCCATCGGAGTTGGAGGTCGGTGTCGAGCGGATGACCATGGGGCCGAACAAGACCCCATGGGAGCATAAAAAGGACGTACGGCAGCAAAGGGTTGCATGCCCTTCGGGGACCCAGGAGCCCCCACAGTCTTCAGTACCTCCAAAAGAGGACACCAACACGTTGCCCATGACCCAAGCCAACGTCCAAGCCATGTTTGAAGCGATGATGGAGCGTTTCTTGGGAGATTGATGCCGATCGCCTCCGCGCCCACATGCCTAGGACCGATCTGCCCGGCAAAATGCCAATATTTGCCGGGATGTGGATATGGAGTCAGTGGCATCAGCTGAAAAGGCTATCCGAGGTAGTAAACCAGTTGGAAAAGGAAGACGCAAGCCGCAGCCAGACCGACCGCGCCGATCGAGCAAGAATAGCGATTACGACATGGAGTCGGTCGGCGATCGGGGTGTCCACTATGGGTCATACGGTGCAGGGGCGGGCAGAACGCGTAAGGCTAACCTAGCCTCTACAACCGCATTTGATCTCGGATCTGCCGCGATCCCATGTATTCGTATGGCCTTGACTACGGACCTCAAGGACTTTACTGGCATGGACGCCGACGAAGAGCAAGCCAGGTCGTGGTGTGGTCGGGTCAAGTCTGATTTCTTACGGGATCAGACACCAAAAAATGAACGGTGTCTGATCTTCAGGGATCTGCTGAAAGGACCGGATTCGAACTGGATCCAACAGTTGGGTCGGGATGTCCGATGTGACTGGGATCTGCTATGTTCAGAATTTGAGGGGCAGTACTGCAGCTCCGGTTTTTCTACCGCCCACAAGTATCACCATATGCAGAAGCGGGTAGACGAGACGCTGATCGAGTATTTGCACCGCCTGAACGTGGCCGCAATTCGCGCCGGAATAGTAATCAAGGAAGGCAACCCGCCGACCGGTGCCGCTATGGAGCACGTGGGTCACTATATAGTACCCTGGATGACCAAGAGCTGGCAGATTAGCTCACTCTGCTGCGCCTAAAGGATGTGACGGAAGTGGAGCAGACGTTGCGGACGCTGCAACACTCGCGCCGTATGAGGGCGAAGGTCGCCGTTGGATCGGGTCGCTACAGATCGAAGACCCAGACGGACCCTGTGAAGAGACCCTTAACCAGATCGGCCCGTTCTGTCAAGGCGATTGTGAATGAAGACAGCACTGGGTCAGAAGAGGAAAGTAGCGGCTTGTCCAGTCGGGAGTCGGATGAGGACCATTGTCACCACGTTTTAATCACGGAACCTGCTCCAAGAACCAGATCGACGCCTAACCAGGCAGATCGAAAGGGCAGGAGTGGAAACAAGTCCGACCCGGACCGACCTCGCAAGAAGTGTTCTCACTGCGGGTCGAGAAAGCATGAAGGTGGGGACTGCTGGAAGAAGTTAACATGCAAGAAGTGCGAAAGACGCGGCCACCACACCGATCACTGCCTCTTCGTGTGAAAGTCATGTGGAGAGATCCACGAGGCCGGCCAGTACAAGATTGAAGAGTTTTTCAATCTGATGCGCAAGTGGTATGTGCCGGGTAAGCACGCGGGGATTCTTCCACCTGACGTGGAAAAGATGTTAAACTAGAACGCTCGACAGGTTGGAATCTGTATCGAGCCGAGCGGTCTACGTTTGGCATTTATGCATATGTCGGCAAGGATAATAAACCGACAATACATGTTCTGTTCTCGATTTCGTCGATCAGGATCATCCGGTCTACAATCTCACGACCGATGAATATTCCCGATCGAAGGTGGTCAATCAGTTGGATCTGCTGCCTGGGGATTCTCGCGGATACTGGAAGTATCATGCGCCCGACAAATGGTTTAAGAAGGCGAAAGCCTGCGGTAAGATCAACAACCAGAAAGCGATGATGTTATTCGACTCTGGGGCCGAAGTCTCGATTATCGACTACGCCTTTGCTCGTAAGGTCGGATGTCGTATAGACGATACCCAGATAAAAGAATGCGTTGGAATTGGGGAAAAATTCTTACATGACCGAAGGAGGGACGTGCGTGAAGATCACCCTATCGGGTTCGTTGGTTTACTTCTTCAGCACTTGGGTTGGCAAGCTGACCGGTCAGGATTCCATGTTAGGCATGATTTTATGGTGCCAGCGGGTATTCGTCTAGATCTGTCTCATTGAGTGCTTACACTCCCGGATGAGGTCCAGATCCAGTTAGCTGGTCGGCGGCCCCTATACGGATCGCACACCGATCTGGTCAGGTGGAATCAAGATGTCACCATTCCGGTAGGCCAATCCGCTGATACCCCGGTCGATAAAGGTTTTCGATCAAGGAAGTTATGGGTGACCAGGGGCGACCGGTGGGTGCCGACCTTTGTTAAGAGCGCCGGCCGGTTTGATTACGTTCGACTCACTAATATCGGTGACAAGCCGCTTACGCCCGACAACAATACTATTGTTGGCATGTGGCTAGCGGAAGGGAAGGTTACAAGAAAGGCGGGGTTCGTCTCGATCGGATCGATACGGTATGTCGAGTGTCAGAACTTGGAATACCAAGCGACCACCGATCTGGTAAGCGATGATGGACCGGTGGAAGAAGACACCTCACCTATGGTGGAACGACCCATCTATGTAACCCCGAAGAAGATGTTGGTTAGAAGAAAGGCACCGCAGTTGCCGGACACGGTGGACCATCAAGCAGATGAGCAAAGGTTCGTCAACATGGTGGTTTTACAAGAACAGGCGACAAAGGACCCGGAAACAGAAACCGAAAAAGGGGAACATGATATTGCTGGGGAGGACCACGATGGAGCGCCTAAGCAGATCGACCTTGTCGAGGAGCAGCCCGCCGATCGGGAACAGCAGTGTGCAACCGACCAGGACGGTTTGGATGATATTACCCCTGAAGACGATCAAGTTTGTATACATGAGGGCGGGGATCAGTACATTCAGGAGCTGGAGAGACAGATGGCAGTCCTCCCTGAAGTGTCCGCCGATCCGCCCGAAGTAACCTTGGACGATCTACAAGTGGGTGATCGTGATGTCAACAGTCCCGACCAGATCGATCAGCTTAAGAAGATCATCTGGAAGAAGAAGCACCTGCTGATCGGGAAAGGCAATGCCTTACCCCCTGCTGCCCGCGGAGCAATCTGTGACATCGATGTTGGTGATTCCAAGCCGATCGCCCGGCGATGACGACGTGTGGCGCCACAGTACCGTGAGAAATTGTCTGATCTGATTAAATGACTGTTGGCTACCAAGATTATCAAACCGTCGACCTCGCCTTGGGCCTCGCCGATTGTGATTGTGATCAAGAAGAACGGCGTCGACATCAGGCTGTGCATCGACTATTGGTTGGTAAACCGGTCGATCAAGCTTATGGTGTACCCGATGCCGCTGATCAGCGATCTGCTGGAAGATCTTGACAATACCCTATGGTATTGCTCGCTAGATATGGCAAGTGGATTTTGGGTGGTTTCGATGACCGATCGGGCTCGCGAGATTTCCTCATTTGTTACGCCGTTCGGTCTGTTCGAGTGGAACCGTATGCCGTTCGGTTTGAAGAACGCGCCCCAAATCTACCATAGGCTGATCGACAACGCACTGTATGGACACTTCAAGATCAGTACCGATCGGGACCCCACCGAAAACTATGATCTATTTACAGAGGGTGAGCCCGATCGGGAAAGGATACCGTCCGTTATGGGGAGGCGATCGTACATCGACGACATACTGATCTCTGCCTCGTCATGGAGCAATCTGTGCGAGACGGTCGAACGGTTGTTGGAGACATGCAATCGCTGGAACCTGTCGATCAGTGCTGTGAAGAGTTTTTGGGGCATGTCCAAGGTCGCCTATTTGGGTCATATGGTGTCAATCAGTGGGCTGGAGGCTAATCCTAAGGACCTGGAGTCACTGAGCAACCTCCCGTTTCCGAGATCTCTGAAAGCAATGCAGTCCTTCCTAGGTAGCCTGAATTACTACAGCCGCTTCATTGAAGACTTCGCGGTCTACGCGGCCGTGCTGTACGAGCTCCGGGAAGTCGACTAGCATATTTGCGCGAAGGAGATCGGACAACTTTACGAGAAGGATGTGACTCCGATCAGCCTGAAGAATTGCCGCCGATGGAGGCAGATGACTATATGAAGCGTGCACAGGTTGCTTTTGTTATGCTGAAGGCCAAGATGGCGACGGCACCGATTCTCAGGCACTTCGAACCGGAAAAAATGCCGACCGTCATTGTGTATGCTAGTAAGTGGGCCATTTCTCCCACTCTAGAGCAAGAACATGATGGAGTGTACCACCCAGTCACTTTTACGAGCCGGACGTTGAAGCCGAACGAGGTCAACTATAGAATCGTCGAAAAGAAAGTTCTGGCTTTACTACGGATTTTGGATGTGTGCTATAACCTGCTGGTCGGCCGACCTGTAAAGGTCCTATCACGAAATTCGACATTGGCCTGGCTGTTATCAGCGAATGGGATGGACGGTCGGCTCGGCAGATGGTCAGCGATCCTTTCACAGTGGTCCCTCGAGGTCGTCAAGTGCACCAAAGGAGAGGAAGAGATATTGGGCTCATTGGCTGCCAGTATCACCCCTCGGTCTGAAGTGGATGAAGCTCTGATGGCGATTTCCCCAAGGAAGCAACCCCGACAATAAATCTCACGGCCTCCGCCGATCGTCGATAAGGATGAGGAACGCCTGGTCTTGAGTTTTGATGGATCGGCTAGCATGAAGAAGAAGGTCTGCTCCTATAGTGTCATACTGTGGAAGTTATCACAATGGTCTAGAGTAGAAGCTGCCGCCGATTTCACGCCTGACATAACGGTCAACGAGGCGGAATATCGGGGGGGCTCCTTCTATGCCTCGATCTGCTGTCATCACAGAAGACAGGTCGGATCATCATATGTGGTGACTCCAACCTGGTGATAAGGCAGATCACCGGGAATATCGACTAAGGCACCACTGCTGAAGTTGTTAAACGATCGGGTGATGAAGGCGTTGAAAGACCATCCCAACCACGAGCTATTGCACGTGAAACGGGATTGGAACAGAAGCGCCGACCACCTCGCGACCCAATCCATGCGGGACCAGATCGGGGTGACGATCACTGAGGAGGCCGTTCTACATGAAGTTATGGATATAAACAGGCTCCCGGAGTTGATAAAGCCCAAGGACAGCCGTGATCAGGTGCATGTGATGGCGGAGACTAGATCGCGAACTCGAAAGTTTCGCCGACCGTTCCCAAAGGAAAGGCTGAGTGAGTACGTTTTACAACAGCTAAGGGCGGAACGGATCCTCAAGGCACAGGACGAAGAAGAGTGGATCGTCAACTTGAAGGCCTATCTGCGCGGTGAACTGTCCAATTTAACGAATGATCATGCGAAAGAGTGTACCAAGATCGCGGAAAGTTACGATGTGGACGACAACGTATTGCTGTGTTACTGCCGTGACATGGATCAAGACATTGCCGATAGAGATCGACTAGCGAATCTGGTGATCCCTGAGTTGCTACAGCCGGATGCCCTTCATCACTACCATGTGAGTCTAGAATGGGGACATCAAGGCATAGGCAGGACATAACACAAGATCAGGTCCCACTTTCACTGTAGAGGACTTTTTGGGAGCGTTCAGAAATATGTGGGCTGTTGAACAGATTGCGAGACCGGAAAGGGCAGACCGATAATCAAGGGCCGATCGCCCGGAAATATCGAGGCTACCTACCCTGTCCAGGTGATAGCAATGGATCACATACCGTCGCTGCCCAGATCGATACGCGGCAACACTGAGCTGCTGATCTGGATCGACCTATTCACTGGTCTGGTGATCGCAAAGGCTAGTGCATCCCGATCTGCGGAGCAGATCACCCAGAGTTACGAGGAATGCGTGTTCAGAAGGTTCGGCGCCAGCGAAGTTATTAGACACGATCGGGAACCCGGTTTTATGGCTGAGGTTCTCCGATCGTTTAATAACATGCTAGGCCAGAAGCAGAGCGCGACGATGGCATATCGTCCGCAAGCGAACGGATCGGCTGAACGCATGGTGCAGACAATAACAAGGGCGATTAAGATGTATGTGGCCAATCCAGAACAACGTGACTGGGATGAGTATGCAGAGAGACTGGTATTCGCACTCAACTCTTCAACTGATCGGGTCCGAGGAGAAACGCCTTTATATCTGGGGTATGGATCGGCCCTCGGTCGACACTTGAAGCGGCGATACCGATAGGCTGCACTCGGACCCGCGATCGCGATGCCCGTCGTTGGCGCATGCAGGTCCAGGAGCATTATCAGCATGCGAAAGAAGTCATCAATGAAAAGTTGCGTCAAGCCACGCAAGATCGGGAAGATCGGAATAACGATTGAGTCCGCCCTCATGGTATTGAACCAGGGGCGAGGGTATGGTTATACCTCGATCGGGTCAAGGAAGGCTATGCAAAGAAGTTGGCTCATATGTGTCACGGTCCTTTCCGTGTAGCAGAGCTGATCGGTGAGCATGCTCCCCGTCTGGTCACGATCGGCACGGATTATAAAGTTTTTCCGATCGTGCATGTGTCCAAACTGAAGCTTGTCAGAGAGTTCCCCGATCGGCCTAAATACCCGTCTGGTGGACTAAGCGGAGAGATTAGATTTTGACGAAGCTCTGCTGCCGGAAGGCAGTTGGGAAAGGCCATTGGAAGAGGACGAATTCGAGGTGGAAAAGGTGCTAGATGTACGATCGGTCAAGAAGACGCGTTTCGGTCGCACACACCAAGAATATCGGGTCCGCTGGAAGGATCATGACGAAGCAACTTGGATAGACGAACTCGATATAAATTGTGGAGCACTGCTACGAGAGTTCGAGCGATAAAGAGTCAGTCGGAATCGCTTCGCAGTGATGCAGACTCATGAATATGAAAATAAAGACACGCAGTAGCACCGATCAGTATATCGATCGGTGTGAATATGTGTAAGGTCTGATTTATTGTGAATTAGCGTGATGAACTGTGATGAACTGGAGTAGTGGAGTGACGAACGTGGTGATAATTTTCGCGATGTGGATGGAAACTGTGTGTGATAACGTGTCGGTTCAAGTTTGGAGAAAGTGATGAAATTTGATCAAGTGATCAGGTGATCAGGAGTTTTGAAAGGAAGATGACATGTATTATGGATTATCTGGTCAGCTAACTGCCACATCAAGATTCGCAATCACCCCACAAACGACCGATAGTGAATGCCGGATGGTCTTCGATCTGGTCCCGATGTTAAATACGCCAGGGCTCCTGCAAAACGATGTGGATCAAGGCGTCCTTCAGGTCTACGACTGGCCTGTCGCACCGAACACCAGGATACCAGATGCCGTCTTCGGTCAACCCTCGGGGGCTCTAAATGCGACGCGGCCATGTGAAGAAACACCGGATACAAAAAGACGTCGACGTCGCACTCGCGGGCCAGCATCCCTTCCAGAATAAACTGGCATAGGATCAGCCAGGCCTCTCCCGCCCGACTCCGACGCTGTTTCCGGCGCTTCCGATACAAGATCAGGTCTTGGTCACGCAACTTCCGACCAGTAGGAATCATTAGATAGTTCGTATACTCCCAGATCGCTTGTCAGTGAGCTGTGTTAAAAACCGAAGTCGACCCAGAAGCAAATCGATCCAAGGAGTCGACGTGAACATGGATTCCAACTTGGCGCTGAGCAACACTTCCCATGGTCAACCAATGCATACAGACGGACGACTTGCGGCCCTGTGATCAGATCTGCCCGCCACGCAGACGGGTCAGGAGTTTTCAGAGCTGGATGGAAAAGCCAAAAGTCAGGTCGGGACATCGACCGGGCTAGATCTTGCTTGGTCAGGGAAGACTAGTACAAGCTACCGATCTGCTACGATGACCATGGCTAAGTGGCATCCGAAGTCAGCGATGGGAGAGGCAGACCTCCGGCCAACAACCCTTTCAATCGGTCGTGCTTGTACAGCCCAGATGTGCCGGGCTGGAACGAAGGTACCGATCCGGTCGACCCGCGCGTCGGTGCAGCACCATCACCCTGGGAGCTGATCGCCTTATTAGTCCCCGACGCGGTCTTTGCAGGAACGGAACCTCGGCGTCGATATGACCGGGACTTGGATAACGCAGTGATCAGGAACTCGGAATCGCTCGATCTGCCCCCCGAGTCCTCTCCGGAGGAGACCTCTATACATTTGGTATGAGCGGCGCGGGGGCGCGAGGGCGCACGAGATTTGGTGGGGATAGACTCGTCATCTGCGACCGATCTGGGGCTTGGGAGATGCGCCAGCGGCTTGGCTTTCTTCTGGGGCACCGCTCGCTTCTCCTCGAGTTCGGAGTTGCGCGCTATGCTTCGCGCCCTTGAACGCTTCGACGCGTCCTTACGCTTTTTAGACTTGGAGGTTTTCGAAATTTCGGGGTGGTCACTTTTGGCCAATGAGTGGCGTCGGGTCCGGTCTTGATACAGATCGGCCAGAACGGCCGATGCAGACCGGTCGGCTCTAGAACATGCAGCCGGACACCGGTGCAACAATTCAGTCAGCTGTTGATAGCACCGGTTTACGGCTGCCCAGCGACGATCTGATTCCTGGGTCCAGGCGTCCGATCGGGCCTGGAAGGACTTGACCCTCCCAATCTGCTCCCGGACCACGACCTGTAACTCGCTGATCTGCCTCTCCAGGTCACCATGTTGGGTGCGGAGTAAGGTCCGATCCGACTGGTCCTCCAACCTCTGCCGGTCTACCACCGCGAGCTGTTCCAGGAGGTGGGACCTATAGGCCTCCAAGCAAGACATATCGTGTCGTGCGCCGATCAGCCGGTCCAAGATCGGTCGGAGATGATCGCAATGATTATGAGACTGCCGATCAGCCATGAATAAGGCGTCGAACGTCTTGGCGATATCGGCGAGAAATTGATCTATATGCAAAGGAATATCAGAGCATACCCAAGATGGAAACAGACCGATTGACCTACCTTGCGTTGCTTGTTGGACGATCTGGGCCCGGAGACGTGCGTTTTCTATGTTTACCTCCTGCAACTTCGTGGACATGGGGATCAACGTATCCACCTCCTTCCGGAGTTGCAGGAGTGAAGAATCCCTGATGTATAACTGGGACTGGAGCTCACGGACCGTTTTCCGGAGCTTATTGGCCTCGATCTGATGCTTGCCCGGTGTGTCGGACTCTGAATTGCTGAGGAAGCTATCAGATCGGACCGATATGGTCGGCGAATCAATATGGAGCTATGAAGAACGCAGGAAACCTGCAGCAAAGAAGGTCAAGAGAGGTCAAAAGGCGATCGGGTGTGCAAGGCAAGTATCTGGCGAAGTTGGATTCGGAAATCCGTCCATTGGTGAAGTACGCTTCTGTGAAGATCTGGACATGATGAGATCGGGCTGCTACCGTTGCGCGGCTGCGACACGACTCAGGGGAGGCTGTGGCGAAGCGGACACAAGAATTTTGGTCGTTTCCGGTCAGCAGCACACCGATCGGCCTATCGGCGATCGGATTGGTGGAAATCCAGGAGGCTTTTAAGCAGGTCATTTGCAAGGGGTGTCAAGAACACGGATTTGGGTAAGTCACATGAGATTGCGCGTACTACATATTTTCATGTTTGATACATATTGGGGACTATAGGGGGTAGGTAGTTTAGTTTTTGTTTTTTCCTGTCGAGAAAAGGTTTTGTTTTGGCTTCGTCTAAGAAGAGCGTTTTTGGCTTTACGACTTAATTGTCGGACCTCTAACTCAACCGGGGTCGTATCGCCCTGCACATCGGTCGCCTCTGCACGCCGCAGAGTGTTTTGGGAGCGGAGGGCCGAATAATCCCCTCCAGATCATTATACCCGGCCGGGACGCGTCACAGACGCACTTGGCCCGCCGGAAGTCCCTAGACGGGAGTGCACTTTGGTCGACATTTCAAGTTTAAGTTGCGCACGTTTGGAATGTGCTATTACGTCTTTTGGATTATTACGTGGAGATATCGTTCGTGGAGTATATCACGTTCTCATTTGGATCTCCCTACTGGACTATTGGATTACTGGAGTTTTGTTCTCGCATTGGTTGGTCTCTACGATCGTTTGAGCGATCTGCCCTTTGGAGCACACTAAATTCGAATATAACAGGTCTTCCCATACCCAGGGTGAAGTGTTCCGCCCGGGGTACACTACACAGCACGGTCTACCACATTTAGATCACAAGTCAATTCCTAGTACCGATCCACCGGGTGTGTTACCAACCCAATCCATCGGGTACACAAGGTGAGATGAAGAATAAATCGGACCGGGCGTCCTGTGTTGATGATCGGTCGTCTGCTAGCAGCGGACGATCCGATCGGATCGAAGACGAAGGTTCGCGGGGTACCCCCCCCCCC
>JAPDHQ010005755.1:0-10809 GCA_026184515.1 Peronosclerospora sorghi | reverse complement strand
GGACGATCGACCTATTGGAATTTATCTTTTGGAAGTGTTTCTGGTCTTTACGTACCTGGGGTGAAGATTTCCTCCCTAGGTACACCTAGCCAGCACGGTCTCATATTCAAGACCGAATCAGATCGATCTACGATCCCGATCCACCGAGTGTGTAACTACCCCATTCCATCGGGTACACAAGGTGAGATGAACTTAAGTGAATCGGACCAAGTGTTTTTGGATGATGACCGGTCGTCTGCCAGAAGCGGACGATCGGACCAGATTTCGAATGGAGGTCCACGGGGTACCCCCCCCCGTAATTTGGAAGGCTGGGCACAATGGTGGTGGTCAGGTTGTCGATACAAATGTATTCGATTTCGAACTTGACTCCACCACAATGGTGCGCGTGCCCGGATCACTTGGTGATCGTGGATATCACCGCGAGGTGTCATCAAAGATTGAATTTGAAGATTTGAGTTTGGAATCGTTCTGGAGAGGGCGTAAGGAAAGGCTATCACCTTACGTCTTCGTTCTCGATAAAGATTTCGATGTCCGGTCTGGCCTGGTGGAGGACTATATCGGGATTAATCAATTTTTTCCTCCCCAAAAGGCTCCCACCGGAGCCGATCGGGACTATAGCAAGTCCTGCTATAGTCCCGGAAAGGATCAGGACCTTGGTCTGATCCTATGTATGTGCATAAAAAGGTCGATGGAAAATTAAAAGACGAAAAATACTTGGAGGCTGATCAGAACGATCAGACCAACCTCCCCAATGTCCCCAAGGTCCCCAAGATTCCCAAGAAAGGGTTGGGAATGCCGGCCGACGAAGACGACCTCGAAGAAAAGTCACAGGTCGGAGATGGAGGCATCACTGAAGAAGACCTAAACAAGATGTATTACATTTTTGAGCTGAAACGATTTGTTCGCTTTGACGTGTTCTTTCGGGTGTTGAACCTCCAGATCCCCGACCATCTTCTCGGTCCCTCTACCGAGCCGATCCAGAGTGATCGCCCATTACTGTTGGTGAATAACTTGGTGGCGATGTTGGAGGAGGTTGGAATTAAAATGCAGAACCCCGCCGATGTCCAAAAACTATTTGAATTTGAGACTTGGAGGCTGAAATCGTCGATGTCGACCTTCCACGACCATTTGGTCCCACTGGTGGGGGCGGTTCGCCGCCCAACTCCCACCGCAGCAGTGAAGGTCGCTGAAGTCTCCACAGCGCTTGTTGACATTGGTTCTGATGACTAATCGTTTTATCAGTCTCCACCGGCCTCTAACAGCTCATCAGAGTTGGAGACCGGTGTCGAGCAGATGACCATGGGGGTGGACCATGCCCAGCCGGAACAAAGAAAGGACGTGCGACAGCAAAGGGCTGCTTGCCAGTCGGGGCTCCAGCGACCCCCACAGGCCTCAGTTCCGAAAAAGGAGGGTATCAACACGTTTCCCATGACTCCAGCTAACGTCCAAGCCATGTTTGAGACGATGATGGAGCGTTTCATGGAAGACCGGGTTAGACCACCTCTGCGCCCACATGTCCAAGACCGGTCTACCCAGCAAAGTGCCAATGTTTGCCGAGATGTGGATATGGAATCGGTAACATCTGTGGACAAGCCCACTCGAAGTGATAAGAAAGTCGGCAAAGGGAAGCGCAAGCCGCAACCGGCCAGACCGCGTAGACCAAGCAAGACAAGTGACTGTGACATGGAGTCGGTCGGCGGTCTTGACGACCACTGTGGGTCAGACGGTACGGGCGCTGGAAATCCACGCAAGGCTAACCTAGCCTCCACTATTGCTTACGACTTTGGATCTGCTGCGATTCCGCGCATCCGTATGGCCGCGACGACCGACCTCAAGGACTTCACCGGCAAGGATGCTGATGAAGACCAGGCCCGGTCTTGGTTCAGTCGGGTCAAGTCTGCGTTCCTGCGAGACCAGACCCCAAAAAGCGAACGTTGTTTAATCTTCCGGGATTTGTTGAAAGGACCGGCTGCCAACTGGATCCAACAGTTAGGTCGGGATGTCCGGTCTGACTGGGACCAGCTATGTGCAGAGTTTGAAGGGCAATATTGTAACTCCGGATTTTTGAGTGCCCGCAAGTATCACCATATGCAGAAGCGGGCCGACGAAACACCGATCGAGTATTTGCATCGGTTGAACGTGGCTGCACTTCGCGCCGACATAACAATCAAAGAGAATAACCCGCCGAACGGTGCTGCTCTGGAACATGTGGGTCACTACATTAGTACCCTGGACGATCAAGAACTGGCGGACCATCTTACTCTGCTGCATCTTAGGGACGCGGGTGAAGTTGAACAGACTCTACGGACGCTACAGCAGTCACTTAGCATGAGGGCGAAGAGTGCTGGTGGATCAGGTCGCTACCGATCCAAGACTCAGACCCAGACCGATCCGGTCAAGAGACCCTGGACCATACCGACCCGAGCGGTCAAGGCGATCGTAGCCGAAGACAGCACGGGATCGGAAGGGGAAAGTGGAAGTCAATCCAGCCAGGAGTCATCGGATGAAGACCAGTATCGTTACGTCTATGTTGCGGGACCTGCCCCAAAGACCAGGTCGAAGTCCGACCAGGTAGACCGGAAGGGAAGGAACGGAAGCAAGTCCGATCCGGACCGACCTCGTCAGAAGTGCTCCCACTGTGGGTCGAGCAAACATGATGGTCCAAACTGCTGGAAGAAGATGGTGTGCAAGAAGTTCGAGAGACGCGGCCACTCGACTGACCATTGCCTCTTCGTATGCAAGTCATGTGGAGAGATCCACGAGTCCAGCCACTTCAAGATTGAAGATTTTTTTAACATGATACGCAAGTGGTACGTGCCGGACAAGCACGCGGGGATGCTGCCGCCGGACGCAGAAAAGATGTTAAACTAGAACGCTCGCCAGGTTGGAATATGGATCGAGCCGAGCGTTCTACGGTTCACATCTATGCATATGTCGGCAAGGAGGATAAGACCGACAATACACGTTCTATTCCAAATTGCGTCGACCGAGACCATCCGGTCTACAGTCTGAAGACTGATGAGTACTCCCGGACTAAGGTGGTTATGCAGTTGGACTTTCTGCCTGGAGAATCCCGCGGGTACTGGAAGTATCACGCACCTGATAAATGGTTCAAGCAGGCGAAAGCCTGTGGCAAGATTAATAACCAGAAAGCGACGATGTTGTTTGACTCTGGAGCTGAAGTCTCGATAATCGACTCCGCCTTTGCTCGTAAGGTCGGATGTCGTATAGACGATACCCAGAGACAAGAATGCGTCGGGATCGGTAAAAACTCTTATATGACCGAAGGAAAAACGCGTGTGAAAATTACTTTGTCGGGATCGCTGGTCTACTTTTTCAGCGCTTGGGTTGGCAAGTTGGCTGGTCAAGACGCTTTACTAGGAATGGATTTCATGGTCCCAGCTGGTATTCGCCTAGACCTGTCACATGGAGTGCTTACACTCCCGGATGAGGTCCAGGTCCAGTTGGCTGGTCGAAGACCTCTGTATGGTTCGTATACCGATCTGGTCCGGTAGGACCAAGACCTCACTATCCCAGTCGGTCGGTATGCCGATACCCCGGTCGAGAAAGGTTTACGTTCGAGGAAGTTATGGTTGACCAGGGGCGATCGTTGGGTCTCGACCTTCGTAAAGAGTGCTGGTCGACGTGATTTTGTCCGTGTTACCAATATCGGTGACAAGCCGCTGACACTGGACAATAACACTATTGTTGGTATGTGGTTAGCAGAAGGAAATGTACCAAGGAAGATGGGGTTCGTCTCGATTGGGTCGAGGCGGTATGTCGAGTGGCAAAACCTGGCGTACCAATCGACCACCGATCTTATCAGCGATGATGGGTCGGTGGAAGAGGATACCTCACCTTTAGTGAAAAGACCAAGTTATGTCACCCCAAAAAAGATGTTGGTCTGAAGAAAGGCGCCGCAGTCACCAGGAGCGGTGGACCATCAAGTAGACGAGCCAAGGTTAGTCAACGTGGTGTCAGCACAAGACCAGGCGACAGCGGAGCAAGAAACTGAAGAAGGGGAACATGAAATTGCTAGGTCGGACCATGACGGTATTCCTAATCAGACCGATATCAGTGAAGGGCAGCCCGTCGATCAAGACCAGGGGCGTTCAGCCGGTCCGGATGGTCTAGGTGATATCGCCCCAGAAGATGAACAAGTCTGTATACTTGAAGGCGGGGAACAGTACATTCAGGAGCTGGAAAGCCAAATGGCAGTCCTCCCTGAAGTGTCTGCCGACTCGCCCGAAGTTACAACGGATGATTTACAAGTGGGTGATCAAGACCTTAACAGTCCAGACCAGATCGAGCAGTTGAAGAATATCATATGGAAGAAAAGACATCTGCTGATCGGAAAGGGCAACGCCTTACCACCTGAAGCCCGTGGTGCGATTTGCGATATTGACGTTGGGGATGCCAAGCCGATTGCCCAGCGATGTCGACGCGTGGCGCCACAGTACCGTGAAAAGATTTCTGATCTCATTAAAGGACTGTGGGTCACCAAGATTATTAGACCGTCGACCTCGCCATGGGCCTCGCCCATCGTAATTGTTATCAAGAAGAACGGCGTTGACATTAGACTGTGCATCGAATATCGGCTGGTAAATCGGTTGACTAAACTCATGGTGTACCCGATGCCGCTGATTAATGATCTGTAGGAAGACCTTGACAAGACCTTGTGGTATTGTTCGCTAGATATGGCAAGTGGATTTTGGGTGGTCTCGATGACTGATCGAGCCCGTGAGATTTCCGCATTTGTGACGCCGTTTGGTCTTTTCGAGTGGAATCGTATGCCGCTCGGTCTGAAGAACGCGCCCCAGATCTATCAAAGGATGATAGACAACGCATTGTACGGACACTTCAAGATCAAGACCGATCGGGACCCTGTTGAAAATTATGATGTGTTTAGAGAGGGTGAACCCGATCGGGAAAGAGGACCGTCCGTTCTAGGGAGGCGGTCGTACATCGACGACATTCTGATACCTGCCTCGTCATGGAACGATCTGTGCGAGAAGGTTGAACGATAGTTGGAGACATGCGACCGCTGGAACCTGTCTATCAGTGCCGTGAAAAGTTTTTGGGGTATGTCCAAGGTCGCCTATTTAGGCCATATGGTATAGAACAATGATCTAGAGGCTAATCCCAAGGACCTGGATTCGCTGAGTAACCTCCCGTTCCCCAGATCGCTGAAGGCAATGCAGTCCTTCCTGGGAAGCTTGAATTATTATAGCCGATTCATTGAAGACTTTGCTATCTACGCGGCTGTGCTGTACGAGCTCCAGGAAGTTGACTATCATATGTTGCGCGAAGGAGATCGGGCAACTTTACAGGAGGGCGCCGACTCTGGTCTTGCTGCAGTTTGTCCGCAAGTGGAGGCCGAAGATCATATGAAGCGTGCACAGTTTGCCTTTGGTATGTTGAAGGTTAAGATGGCGACGGCACCGATTCTCAAGCATTTCGCTCCCGAAAAAGTGCCGACCATTATTGTATATGCCAGTAAGTGGGCTATCTCGGCCATTTTAGTGCAAGATCACGATGGTGTATATCATCCAGTCACGTTTACGATCCGGACGCTAAAACCAAATGAAGTGAACTATGGAATTGTCGAGAAAGAATTTCTGTCGTTGCTACGAATTGTGGATGTGTGTTACAACCTTCTGGTCGGCCGACCTATAAAGGTCCTGTCACGACGGTCACTTTGGCCTGGATATTATCAGCCAATGGGATGGACGGACGTCTAGGCTGACGGTCGGCGGTCTTGTCGCAGTGGACCCTCGAGGTCGTTAAGTGCACCGGGGGCGAGGAAGAGATATTGGGCACATTAGCTGCCAGTATCACCCCTCGGTCTGAAGTGGACGAGGCATTGATATCGATTGCCCCGAGGGAAGCAACCTCGGCAGTCGGTTTCGAGACCTCCACCGACCGTCGACCATGATGAAGAGCTCTTGGTCTTAAGTTTTGACGTATCGGCAAGCGTGAAGAAGAAGTTCGGCACCTATAGTGCCATATTGTGGAAGTTGCCACAATGCTCTATAGTTGCAGCCGCTGCCGATTTCACGACGGATATTACTGTTAACGAGGCGGAGTACCGAGGTCTACTACTATGTCTGGACCTGCTGTCGGCGCAAGAGAAGGGGTGAGTCATCATATGTGGTGACTCCAACGTAGTGATCAGGCAGATCACCGGAGAGATCGACTGCAAGGCTCCACGACTAAGGACGTTAAATGATCGAGTAATGAAGGCATTGAAGGACCACCCCAACCACGAGCTATTGCACGTGAAACGGGACTGGAACAGAAGCGCCGACTACCTCGCGACCAAGGGAATGAAAGAACAGACCGGGGCTACGATCACCGAGAAGGCCGTTCTGGATGAATTGGTGAATATAAACAGGCTCCCAGAGGTGATCGGACCCAAGAACGCCCCAGTCCAGGTGAATGTGATGGTCGCGACTAGATCGAAAGCTCAGAAGTCTCGCCTACCGCTCCCGAAGGAAAGTTTGAACGAATATGCAGTGCAACAGTTAAGGATGGAGCGGATCCTCAAGGCGCAGGACGAAGAAGAATGGATTATGAACCTGAAGACCTACCTGCGTGTTGAACTGTACAAGTTGACGAACGATCAAGCGAAAGAGTGCATCAAGATCGCGGATAGCTACGAAGTGAATGATAATGGATTATTGTATTACTGCCGCGATGCCGACCAAGACAGTGCAGACCGGGACCGACTGGCGAAATTAGTGATCCCCGAGTTGCTGCAGCCGGATGTCCTTCATCACTATCACGTGAGTCTAGAAGGGGGACATCAGGGCATAGGCAGGACCTATCACAAGATCAGGTCCCACTTCCACTGAAGAGGTCTTTTCCGCAGTGTTCAGAAATATGTGGGCTGTTGCACGGATTGCGAGACCGGAAAGGGTAGACCGGTAATCAAGGGGCGATCGCCCGGAAATATCGAAGCTACCTACCCTTTCCAGGTCATAGCGATGGACCACATACCATCACTGCCTAGATCGACGCGCGGCAACACTGAGCTGCTGATCTGGGTAGACCTGTTCACTGGTCTAGTTATTGCTAAGGCAGGTGCATCTCGGTCTGCGAAGCAGATCGCCCAGAGCTACGAACAATGTGTGTTCCGAAGATTCGGCGCCAGCGAGGTCATCAGGCACGATCGGGAACCCGGTTTTATGGCCGACGTGTTCCGGTCGTTCAATAACATGCTGGGCCAGAAACAGAGTGCGACGATGGCATATCGTCCGCAAGCAAATGGATCGGCGGAACGCATGGTGCAGACCATAACGAGGGCGATCAAGATGTACGTTGCTGACCCAGACCAGCGAGATTGGGACGAGTATGCAGAAAGGCTGGTGTTTGCACTCAACTCGTCGACCGATCGGGTCCGAGGAGAAACGCCTTTTTATCTGACATATGGATGGGACCCTCGGTCGACACTGGAAGCTGCGATACCTATCGGTTGCACCCGGACCCGCGATCGCGATGCTCTACGCTGGCGCATGCAGGTCCAGAAACACTACCAGCATGCAAAAGAAGTCGTCAACGAAAAGCTGCGTCAGGCCACACAAGACCGGGCAGACCGGACCAATGACCAGGTCCGACCCCACGGTATAGAACCAGGGGCGACAGTATGGCTATAACTAGACCGAGTGAAAGAGGGCTATGCGAAGAAGCTGGCTCACATGTGGCACGGCCCTTTCCGTGTTGCCGAGCTGATCTGTGAGCACGCTGCCCGTCTAGTAACAACTGGTACAGATTACAAGGTCTTCCCGATCGTGCATGTGTCCAAGTTGAAGCTGGTCCGAGAATTTCCTCATCGACCCAAAACTCCCTGTCTGGTAGACGAAGAAAAAAGATTTGATTTCGATGAAGCGTTACTGCCGGATGACAGTTGGGAACGACCATTAGAGGAAGACGAGTTTGAAGTGGAGAAGGTCTTGGATGTTCGGTCGACCAAGAAGACCAGGTTCGGTCGGACTCACCGAGAGTACCTGGTCCGATGGAAGGACCATGATGAATCAACTTGGGTCGACGATCTCGACTTGAACTGTGGGGCTCTTCTACGAGAGTTTGAACGAGAACGAGTCAGTCGTAATCGCTTCGCAGTGATGCAGACTCATGAAGACCAAGACTAAGACACGCAGTAGCATTGGTCGGTCTAGACCGGTGTGAAGATGTGAAAGGTCCAGAGTTGATGTGAAATTGTGATGAACTGTGACGAATTGGAGTAGCGGAATGACGAATGTGATGACTATTTTTGGTGATGGGGGTGGAACTGTTTACGATAACGTGTTCGGTGCAACTATGGAGAGAGTGGTATAATTAGTTCAAGTGATTTGACGATCGGACATATGAAAAAGAAATGATGACATGTATTACGAGTTATCTGGTCGACTACCAGCGACTTCACTTGATATCGCCCCACAGACGGCCGATGACCATCGACGGATGATTTTCCACTTGATCCTGAAACTGGTTACGCCAGGGGTCCTTCCGGTCAAGCTGGACCAAAGCATCCGTGAGGTCCGCGACCGGCTCAGCGCAATCAAGACCGGGGTACCATATGCCATCGTCGGCCAGCAGTCTGGTCTTCTCAACGCGACGCCTCGGCATGTGGAGGAACACCGGATACAAGAATACGTCGACTTCACACTCGCGGGCTCGCATCCCGTCCAAAATGTACTGGCACAGGGACTTCCAAGCCTCGACCGCCCGAATTCGACGTCGCGTGCGCTTGCTCTGGAACGTCGCCAGTCCCGGATCTTGTCGCACCCGGTCGGGGGGAAGCATCAAGTAGTGGGACGATTCCCAAATTTCTTGGCCGTGGATCTTGTTGAAATTCTTCACCCGGCCTAGCAAAGTGCCGATCCACGGAGTCAAGTGGAACACAAGTCCTATCTTGGGGTGTTCGAAAATTTTCCATGGTTCATCGCCGTATAGGCGGGAGATCTGCGCCGACGTAATCAAGTCCGCCCTCCATGCAGACGCGGCAGGGGTTTTCTTGGCCGGTGGAAAAATCCAGGGGTCCGGGCGAGAGAAAGACCGGGCCAGAAGCTGCTTGGTCAGGGTAGACCGGCGCAAACAGCCGATTTGCCCCGAAGACCACGGCAAAGTGATTTCAAACGTCCGCGGTGGAAGGGAGCTGGTGTCAACCGCCATGTTCTTCAGTAGAGCGTACTTGTGAAGCTCGGATGTCCCGGGGAGAACCGAAGGCGCCGGCTTCGCTGATGTCGATACTGGTGTGGCGTCACTTGGCAAACCGGTCTTCTGTTCTGACCACAATGTCGACGCCACTTGGATGAAACTTTCACGTAAATTCGTTCGTGACTTGGATTGGATGGTGACCATAGACTCGGAATCGCAGGACCCTTCGCTGGAGTCCTGCTCGGACGAGACCCCTGTGTGCTTGGTGCTATTTGCAGTACGGCGCGAGGGCGCTCGACTTTCCGAGGGGCTGTAGATTTCGTCCGTGTCCGAGTCCGAGTCCATAAGAATCGCCTGTGTCTTGGCTCGCTTATGAGGCACTGCACGCTTCCCCCCCGAGTATGGGTCCACGCGCAGTGCCCCGCTCCCTCGAGCTACCCGGCGCGTCCGCGCGCTTCTTCGATTTTTTGTGCAATTTCGGGCTGCTGAATATCAGCCAATGAACGATGTCGGTCTTGGTACTGCTGCAAGCGGTCTTGGTCTTGCTCCGAGGCGACTAAGGTTGCCGACGCAGACCAATCTATGCTGGAGGAAACAGCCGAACACGGATGCAGCAAGTTCATCAAGCGCTGGCGTCACTGGTCTAGTGCCACCTGAAGACGACCCGACTCTAGCGTCCAAGCGTCTCACTTGTCTTGATAAGACCGGACCTTCCCGGTCTGGTCTTGAATTAAAATCTGAAGCTCGGCAATGCGTCGCGCGAAGTCGTCGCCTTGCATGCGCAGTGAGGTCGCGTCAAACTGTCCGTCCAGCTGCTTCCGGTGAACAAGTGCAAGTTGATCCCGGAGATGGGACTGATGAGTCTTTAGACGGGACAGCTCATGACGCGCGCTTACCATCTCCTCTAAAATTGGTCGAAGCTGGTCAACATGATCGTCGGACTGCCTATAGGCATCAAGCAAGGCACCTATTGCCTTGAAGACGCTGGGAGGGATGAGGGCTGAAGACAAACGAGGGCCAAGACAAGTACAAGACGAAGACCAAAGATGCGCACCTCGTGTTGCCTGGTGGGCCACCTGGCTCCTGAGACGCATGTTTTCTGCAAGCATATCCTGCATCTGCGTGCCGGCTTCAGTCTGACGCCCTTCCGATGTTTGAAGTGCACGATAGTTACGTGGGCTGTCAGACCGAGCCGACCGGACAGGCGAAGCAAGGTGGGGCGACTCGGCGCATAGAGTTTCTGCAAGAACAACAAGAACAAGCGTCAAAGGGAAGCATAAGAAGATCAAGTGCAGTAAAGGCAGTACCTGACGCAGGTGTCGAAGATGTTTGATCCATGGGGAAGAAGTGTGAGTGACGAAGGTCCAGTTGGTCGAGTGATGGGTGAGTCAGACCGTTATCGTTGTGCGACACGGTCGGACTCAGGGGCGGCTGTGGTGAAGTGTACCACAAATTTGGTCACTTTTGGTCAAGGCAGTTGGTCGAGTTTCCGATTGGTCTAAACAAGGGGGGTTTAACCTATCAGATTCAAGGAGTATCAAGAACGCAGGTCTTGGGTGAGTCACCTGACATTGGGTATTTTACATAATCTTGTGTGGGTACATTAGGGACCATAGGGAGGTAGTATTATTGGTTAGTTGCGGATTTTCC